>CANNZV010000890.1:0-205177 GCA_947561585.1 Caprella mutica
CGTGACATATATACTTTAGGAAACTATTATTATCTTAAACGGAAGCAGAAAACGCATTGTCTGCTTTTAAAATTCAAATTTGAAATTAAAACAAAAAGTGTACAATTTCCTTCTTGTAATAAACTCATTTCTTTTCTGGAGCCTGGAGAGAACCTTTAAGTTATAGCTGAATTATACATATCTATCATGATTATGTTAATATCTTCATATTCTCCCTTTTTTGTGATACGTTGCCCCCTTCTATAGTAAATAAATAGGGAAGTATGCATATATAGTAAGTTTTGAGATCATTGACAGTGAACTTGATCTGTTGTTTAGAAACGATGCAAACAAATAACGTCACACAGAGTAGGTACTGCCAAATATTATAAGTAGTATTAGTTTAATATCAAAAGTGAATAGAGTGTAGAGCTTGATAAAAACACAATTTTATTTAAGTTAATTTCCATAAAAATGCACATTTATCTGAATAGTAGCACATTTCTCATTTAAATTCAAATTTGAAATAACTCTGTGTGACGTCATTCGTCTTAATCGCGGTCACGTCTAAGTATTTTTGGATGTTCCAATATTGTGCTTCGCATACTTTACTGTTTCTGATCCCGCTTTTCTGGAAGCGCTGACTATCAAGTGCATGTTCACTGCCGGAATGAAGAAGTTGCATATGCTTTGCTGTTGTTTTCCTCAAGAAATTATAGAATTGACTATTTTCTACTCTACTATGAACAGTGTATACGGGAGAGTCTTCTGTGGTTTTCCTTTTTCTGACACGTAAGTGTTTCTTCGCAAATACACGCGCGAGTTACATTTTTCCTAAAGAAAAGTTTCAATTTTATCACGGTGTAATTTTTTCGTCATCTTCGTCAGTAGTTTCTTATAAGTTATAACTTAATTGTTATTTTTTTGTGAAGGTGCAATAGATGGCATAATTTTTATTAAGAAATAGTCTTTGAACTAATATATACTATGTATTATATAATAAATTTGGCTGTACTTTCCATATGTGGACTAGCTCTTTCTAGAGCCGAGTCTTCATTTAATATGGATGAAGTCAACTCCATGTTCTATGACATCAAAATCTTAGGGGACCCCATTTTGAAGAATGATGTAAGTTATATAACTTATCTTATCTGGTTCATATATTTGACTGTGAGAATAATTGGTAATGTTTTGATTGTTTTCAGTTCATGCTGTTTTGTTTGCTTACTTTGCTAATGACTAATGTTATGTAGTTACAGTCGTAATGCAGAATGCCTAATAGGTACCTACTAGTTACTACCTACTACTAGTAATATCCATTTTTAAAACTTTCAAAAGTACTTAAAGTAGGGTGAACTTGTGAAGCCAGACTCTGACTGTATGAACTGCAACTGCTGAACTGGTAAACTTTTCTTCGAAAATCCTCGATTTTATAATTTTGGCTTCTATTCTAAATTTCTCACTGTCTCAGACTCTCAGTAAGTCTGTAAGAATGGTGTACCAAGTAATAATGCATGTCCAAACTCGCCATTTTAATGGCGAAGACTAATTTACTTGGAATTGGTGTAAAAATTATATGTAGTCTATAGAAGAAAAAAAAATTAAGGATTGTTTCTGTTTGCAACTTTGCACAGACTCTACTGTCTAGTGTCTACAGAAATTTTTTCAGGAAATACAAAAAATGTTTAATGTCTTTTATTCTGCAGACTGGGGATAATAATTAATTAATTAAACATGTCCATACTCTCCATTTTATTGGCGAGGTAATTGTCTATCAATATATCAAGCTATCTTGAGCCGGGGTGGCAGGGCCCTAAGCCCTTCAACATAATTTTAGAAAATTTATATCTCTGCGGGAAATCTTGAATTAGGTAGTTAATCTAGCTGCGAGAGATTCTGTCATTCTGAATCTGCTGTTGAGTGTCAGAGAGCCAGTCTGTATTTGGTGCACAAAATCCCAATGACTTTTTCAAAAAGCTGAAAAAATCCACCATAAATTTTCAGTAATTTAGCTGATCCACCAACATTTTCTCCATTTTTCCACCAAAAAATAATGGTAAAAAATCCACTGACTTTGATAGAATATTTTTTTCAAAGGAGAAATATTCCACTGACATATCGGTAGAATTTACCTGGAAATACAGTCTGGTCAGAGAGTAACTCTTTCTCAAATTAAAATCTCTGTGACTGTCCTGTGGGCCATGGGGCAAGAGTCAAGAGACACATTATGCAGAGTGGCCTTTCAATTGCAAATCAGCAAATGGAGAGAAATATCTAATTTTACACTTTATACAGATTTCCTCCTAGGTTACAGTGTTATTTTTTTAATATTTTGAAGAAAATTAATTATGATTTAATCATTTTATGGAAATTTAGCTTCTTTTGGGGACATCTGTGGAAAATTTGAAAACCCTCTAGATATAACTAACTAGTTATTTCTTTGCAGTTTGAGGGCGATATGATTTTCATGACGAATCGTTATGGTCAGCCATATGCCTGCAATCTTCCTCATCCGCCCGAAGAAAACACTGATGAGAAACGAAAGCAGGACTCTACACTACCAGAGGAAAATATTGATATATCAGGTGGGAAATAACATTTGCTATGATGTTAAGTTGAATAAATCTTCATGCTACTACCTTGCAAATTTGAATTTTATTATTGCAGAGTCAGTGCTTGCTTGTAAAATGGTTTTCTTTCTGAATTGTTGAGGATTAAATGAGGATTTCAGTATGAAATAAATGAATTGTTTATCTAGTGGCTTCACAACTGCCTATTTATTTTGTTAAACTAACTTTCCAGTTCTTTTGAAGCCAATGAAAGAAGCCCCATGCATCATCAAGAGGAAAGAGTGGTGGACTTATGAGTTCTGCTATGGGCAAAGCATCAAGCAATATCATATGGATGGTTGGTCTTAATTTGAAAGAAAAAATATTCAATGAACACAGAAATCATTTCATAATTATTTAGTGCTCAGGAGGTCTTTCCTGAAGCTGCCTGTGGTGATTGGAAGAGAAGAGTTTTTGTTTTATCTTTTTTAATGATGCATGCAGTTTTATACTCTTTAGCTATGAGAGTTTTGTGTTAAGTAGTCTCTTTGGCTTCATTTACTATCACCGCTTCATTTTCCTCTTCCATCTGTGAGTGCAGTCACCGTTGCTTGTGTCCCTTTTTGTCACATTCATTGGTAAGGGTCTTGCACTCAAGGAGTAGCTTTTCTGCATTCATGAGTGTTGTCACTGATTGGTGGTAGCTGTAGGTGACTTTGTTCATGTAGCCACATTCCTTCTGACCAGGGTTGTTAAAAACCAATGGTTTTTTGAAAAGAAACATCTAAACCATGGTTTATTTGGTTTTTATATGGAGTCATTCAATATAAATGCATAAAGATGCTGATTAGTTCCTAACTGATCACTATACATAGTTAATAATACAAAACATCATTCATATTTTGATATATTATGAAAAAAAAATATTTGAGATAGATTATGTAGAAATTAATTAATACAGATGCTATGTAACAATTTACTACCGATCATGAATAATTCTTAGCTGCTAATCTACTTTAATAAGCTCTTAAAAAATTCAAAACTGAATTTTTAAATAACATAGCTAGATTCAAATATTTCTTGAATTCAAATATTTTCACTGGTTTACATTTCAAATGTAGATGTTTAAACATAATATAGCATATTAGCTATTGAATTGCTATCACAATGAAGCTCAAAACTATGTTTTAATATTTACTAAATAACTATGTAAAATATCTTTATAAAATGATAACACAATAAGGTGAGGAGAAAACCCTGTCCTTGTTTCTATTTTCCTTTGGTTTTAATGTCTTCAATTATAAAAAAATTACACTTCTTAAGCTCTTACTAAGATTAACTAATTATATTTTTGGAGCAAGTAAAGATAACAGATCAGAATTGAAAAGAATTTTTGAAAACCAACATTGTTTCATTTAGTTTTAATAAATATTTCCTTTAGTTTTAATAAATATTTCCTTTAGTTTTAATAAATATTTCCTTTAGTTTTAATAAATATATAACCTCAAAAATGATATTATTAATGTATATATCAGCTGAAGTTCTTGGCAGTAACATGAACGATCCATTTTAAGGTTTTATAGAATAAGTAATTAAAAAATTGGAAAAAAATTTTGGTTATATCCTTCAATATGGTCTCTATGATTCCAAAATGCTATTCCAATTCCAATTATTGTTTAAATATTAAGAATTTATCCAAGTAAAGATAACAGACCAGAAATGAAGCTAGTAAAGATAATGGACCCTGGTCCATTATCTTTACTAGCTTCATATTTTTATATAGTTACATAATATATCATATATTGAAATGATTTAATAAAACTATTTTAAATGATATGAATATAATATAGATGAATAATGATAAACTAAAAATGATTTTAGAGCTGCAAAGGATGAAAAAAAAACAATAAACCATAGAAAACAAATTAACCATGGTTTTTTATCTTGGTTTGAACCAAACCACCCTGCTTCTGACTGCTTCTTCCAGTCCCTTGTACTCAATTTCCTTTGTCATTTACGATATGGCCTTTGGTTCCAAAGCGGACATTAAACCCTTACTAAATTTATGTTCATGTAGTTGATTTAGTAGCTGCCTACCTAATTTTTTCTCTTAAAATTATCTCATTTTTCAGTGATGTTTCCCTTTAGTTCAATAGTCTTATAAATCTATTCATTACTCTACATTTCCTCAGGTGAAATCACCAAGGGGCCTGTACTCATCCTTGGTAACTACGAGAGTGAATATGACTGGAGTGCCGGGGGCAAAGGAGGAGCAGACCCCCTCTCCATTTCACAGAATAACAACAGACTGCAGAGGTTCCACTCCCAGTATTACACCAATGGCACCAAGTGTGATTTGACAGATGAACCACGTAGAGCTGAAGTTAGAGTGAGTCTCTTTTGTGAGAAATGAAAGAAGTTTGTACTACTTATGGGCATCTCACTTCATTATTAATTCTTTGCCTAATCATTATTAAACTTTAGATATTATAACACTACTATAAGTAGCTTCTCATATTTCTTAGAGTTGAATTAAATTGAAAAGAAATAAATTGCTTCATGCATAATATAAACACATTTTTTTATTATATCAATAATGCTCATTCTATTCACCTCCATCAGTTCAAGTGCGAGTCTGATACTAGTGACCGGATTGAGCGTATAGATGAGCCCGAGTCGTGCCGATACATCATCAGCATTGCTACAAGTCGCGTGTGTCACCACCCTTACCTCAAACCCAATCCTGCCAAGGACCCACACCCCATTGCCTGTTCTCCTGTACTTGATGAGGAGAAGTACAACAAATACATGCAGAAGAAACAAGGTGAGTGGTGAATAGAGTATTATTACCTTTAAAAAATTGTGGTAAGTTAGCTATGTTTTGGTCGGCATTCATTGGTAATCTTGTTATTATTAATTAATGGTAATCTTGTTATTTGCGTAACTCAAAAGTAGCTATTCAACCAAATTGCCTGAAATTTGTAGGGATGATTGGTTATTATCCAGGAACCAGTTGATTAGGTTTTGGAAGCGGTCGGATCAAATGTCAAGGTCATTTAGTAATTAATTATTAATTCATTACCTCTTCAGATAATTGTTGAGAACAATTTCTCTCCCTTTATAGGAGTGTGCATTATCTACTGTAACTGAAAATCCTATGGCTAGCTACTTTATAGTTCTGTCTAAATAAATAGATAACAATCAGCTGATCTGAAGCGATTGAAAACATATAGGTTGCTTGTAGTTGATTATTTCGTACATCTTTAGCTCTGATGATTTAACACAATTGTAGCTAATTAGTGATTATTTGATTTTAACCATAAGTTCATAACACTTATCGCCTAAAATTTAAATTTATGACATAATTTGACTGTACAGTAGCTACAGAATTTGCTGCAGAAAAACAGTCTGGATTTCTTCTATCTGATAATTGATATATTGGAAATTTAGATGTGTGAAAATATTCCTAAAGTGTATTTCACAGTTTGTCATAGGCAGCTATAGCCACTAGTGTGAAATTTAGTTAAATGTTTATTTATCTGTTGTATTGAACGATTAAATTTCTACAGTAGTTTAAAAACAAAGCGTTTATTTCTTATTTAGGGTTGTGACAATATGCTTTTAATATCATAATTCTTGGAGAATATCACAGACGAAATGAAATGGTATCAAATACTATATACCGCTGGTGTAGAACCATTCAATACTCTTTAATTCTCTCCGTCTATAATATTCTCGAGATTTATTGTTTTAAAAGCATATTGTCCCAACTCTAATCATATTTAATTAAATTACCTTTTAAGTAGCAAAACCAGTGGAAGTTAGAGGTAAGAATCTCTCAATAAATTACTTAAATGACTACCTATAGAAGTATTTCATCAATTAAATATATAGCTAGTTGCATTATTCTGACTTAGGCTAAGTTCTTAATTATCGGTGAGTTCTACATTTTCGACACGTAATAAAAAACAATATAATAATAATAATTTATTTTTATTGGTATCCATGATACCTGCAGGTATCATGGATACCAATTAAAATAAAAAATTATTATTATATCGTTTTTTATTACGTGTCCGAAAATGTAGAACTGACCGATAATTTAGAACTTAGCCTAACTACAATTTTTTTTTGTAGCTTGATATTTTATATTTACGTCTCATGTTTTTAAATGGGGATTGCTCGAATTATTGGGACATTTTTTTAATTCAATAGAAACTTTGCTTGAATTTAATAGAATAACAATTAACAGTTATGTTCTAAAAGGAAAATTGAATCCCGAAATAAAAATATATATAGTCTCATATTTCTATTTTTCTATTATTATTTCAATGTCAGTGCCTGCTTTCTAGTTAAAAATTAAAATGTCTGAGTAGGAAATAAAAGTTAACCTTTTATGGATTTATTGATAATGCTTAGTCCACTTACTGACTTACACGAAGTATTGAAGGCGCTGAAAAATGAAGGGTTAAGGCCTCCAATTCAGGGATATTAAGGTCTATTTCCCTGCGATAATCTCTTAATATCCCAGAATAAATCCTCCTTGCCCAAGATATTCCCTTAATCCTTCTTGCCTAAGATATTCCCTCAATATCCCAGGAATTTTTCCCTGTTTAACAATGAACGGTTACTTTAATTGTGGTTATCAATATAGCCACTAACCCTAAGTATGTTTCAGAGGAGTCCAAAATGGTGCAGTCTGAAGATGTGAACTCTTTGCTGGATGGTTTTGATGTCACCAACAGTGACTACGACTTCAGGATACTGAAGGTCTCTGATTTCGTCCAGGATAAAGACCAACCCATGAACCTCTTCAAGAAATCATTCTTTGGTGAGTATTTCAGCTTAACTTTTTATTATTACTCGCTAACTATTAAATGATTTCAGTTAAGTAGGGAAAATTACAAAGAAAAAACGATATAGCTAGTAATTATTATCTGTAAGAAAAAATGATATAGCTAGTAATTATTATCTATAAGAAAAAATGATATAGCTAGTAATTATTATCTATAAGAAAAAATGATATAGCTAGTAATTATTATTTATATGAAAAAACGATATAGCTAGTAATTATTATCTATAAGAAAAAATGATATAGCTAGTAATTATTATCTATAAGAAAAAATGATATAGCTAGTAATTATTATTTATATGAAAAAACGATATAGCTAGTAATTATTATCTATAAGAAAAAATGATATAGCTAGTAATTATTATCTATAAGAAAAAATGATATAGCTAGTAATTATTATCTATAAGAAAAAATGATATAGCTAGTAATTATTATCTATAAGAAAAAATGATATAGCTAGTAATTATTATCTATAAGAAAAAATGATATAGCTAGTAATTATTATTTATATGAAAAAACGATATAGCTAGTAATTATTATCTATAAGAAAAAATGATATAGCTAGTAATTATTATTTATATGAAAAAACGATATAGCTAGTAATTATTATCTATAAGAAAAAATGATATAGCTAGTAATTATTATCTATAAGAAAAAATGATATAGCTAGTAATTATTATCTATAAGAAAAAATGATATAGCTAGTAATTATTATCTATAAGAAAAAATGATATAGCTAGTAATTATTATCTATAAGAAAAAATGATATAGCTAGTAATTATTATCTATAAGAAAAAATGATATAGCTAGTAATTATTATCTATAAGAAAAAATGATATAGCTAGTAATTATTATCTATAAGAAAAAATGATATAGCTAGTAATTATTATCTATAAGAAAAAATGATATAGCTAGTAATTATTATCTATAAGAAAAAAATGATATAGCTAGTAATTATTATCTATAAGAAAAAATGATATAGCTAGTAATTATTATCTATAAGAAAAAAACGATATAGCTAGTAATTATTATTTATATGAAAAAACGATATAGCTAGTAATTATTATCTATAAGAAAAAAACGATATAGCTAGTAATTATTATTTATATGAAAAAACGATATAGCTAGTAATTATTATTTATAAGAAAAAACGATATAGCTAGTAATTATTATTTATAAGAAAAAACGGTACAGTAATTATTAACTATAAGAAAAAACGATATAGCTAGTAATTATTATTTATATGAAAAAACGATATAGCTAGTAATTATTATTTATAAGAAAAAACGATATAGCTAGTAATTATTATTTATAAGAAAAAACGGTACAGTAATTATTAACTATAAGAAAAAACGATATAGTAGTTATTAACTATAAGAAAAAACGATATAGTAGTTATTATTTATAAGAAAAAACGATATAGTAATTATTAACTATAAGAAAAAACGATATAGCTAGTAATTATTATCTATAAGAAAAAAACGATATAGCTAGTAATTATTATCTATAAGAAAAAATGATATAGCTAGTAATTATTATTTATATGAAAAAACGATATAGCTAGTAATTATTATCTATAAGAAAAAAACGATATAGCTAGTAATTATTATCTATAAGAAAAAATGATATAGCTAGTAATTATTATCTATAAGAAAAAAATGATATAGCTAGTAATTATTATCTATAAGAAAAAATGATATAGCTAGTAATTATTATCTATAAGAAAAAATGATATAGCTAGTAATTATTATCTATAAGAAAAAATGATATAGCTAGTAATTATTATCTATAAGAAAAAAATGATATAGCTAGTAATTATTATCTATAAGAAAAAATGATATAGCTAGTAATTATTATTTATATGAAAAAACGATATAGCTAGTAATTATTATCTATAAGAAAAAAACGATATAGCTAGTAATTATTATTTATATGAAAAAACGATATAGCTAGTAATTATTATCTATAAGAAAAAAACGATATAGCTAGTAATTATTATTTATATGAAAAAACGATATAGCTAGTAATTATTATTTATAAGAAAAAACGATATAGCTAGTAATTATTATTTATAAGAAAAAACGGTACAGTAATTATTAACTATAAGAAAAAACGATATAGCTAGTAATTATTATTTATATGAAAAAACGATATAGCTAGTAATTATTATTTATAAGAAAAAACGATATAGCTAGTAATTATTATTTATAAGAAAAAACGGTACAGTAATTATTAACTATAAGAAAAAACGATATAGTAGTTATTAACTATAAGAAAAAACGATATAGTAGTTATTATTTATAAGAAAAAACGATATAGTAATTATTAACTATAAGAAAAAACGATATAGCTAGTAATTATTATCTATAAGAAAAAAACGATATAGCTAGTAATTATTATCTATAAGAAAAAATGATATAGCTAGTAATTATTATTTATATGAAAAAACGATATAGCTAGTAATTATTATCTATAAGAAAAAAACGATATAGCTAGTAATTATTATCTATAAGAAAAAATGATATAGCTAGTAATTATTATCTATAAGAAAAAAATGATATAGCTAGTAATTATTATCTATAAGAAAAAATGATATAGCTAGTAATTATTATCTATAAGAAAAAATGATATAGCTAGTAATTATTATCTATAAGAAAAAATGATATAGCTAGTAATTATTATCTATAAGAAAAAAATGATATAGCTAGTAATTATTATCTATAAGAAAAAATGATATAGCTAGTAATTATTATCTATAAGAAAAAAACGATATAGCTAGTAATTATTATTTATATGAAAAAACGATATAGCTAGTAATTATTATCTATAAGAAAAAAACGATATAGCTAGTAATTATTATTTATATGAAAAAACGATATAGCTAGTAATTATTATTTATAAGAAAAAACGATATAGCTAGTAATTATTATTTATAAGAAAAAACGGTACAGTAATTATTAACTATAAGAAAAAACGGTATAGTAATTATTAACTATAAGAAAAAACGATATAGTAATTATTATTTATAAGAAAAAACGATATAGTAATTATTATTTAAGTAATTATTATTTATTAAACGATATAGTAATTATTATTATGGTATCCAGGTATAATGGATACCAATTAAAATTAAATAACAATTGTGATATAGTTTTTCTTATATGACCGAAGATGTGAAACTGACCGATAATTCGTAATTTACCCTACTATAAGTGCCTATTTCATAAATATTAATTAATTACTTCAAATAGTGTTGAAAGGTGGGGGCGTGGAACAGATATGAGGTTTATTATAAGAACAATAATTATTGCTCTTTAGCTGACCCTTTATGTGGAATTAAACTACTACGTTCAGCCATTTTAATTTCCAATTAATTAATTTTTGTCTAAATCCATTCTTATACTCAATTCAATTAGCTAATTCTAATTATTTAAATAAAATGGAGCCATTAACATTTGTCGTGATTGAAAGTTTTATTCTTTTTACAATAGAGAGGTTGCTGCAAGATGAAGATATATTGGTTAAAGATATAGAAGAGGTACCTAAGGAAGATGGAGATAAAGAAGCAGGTGATAAAGAAGAGGAAAAAACAGAGAAGAAGAAACTTACTCCACTGGAAGAAGTGATGAAGAAAGTAATGTTTAAAGGAGAGGTAGGAATTATTCTATTATCCTTTATTCTCCCCCTGCTTTCCCTCTATTCTCCAACAGTTTTCTATTTCCTTCCTCCATTCTCTAATCCTTCAAAATCTTTCCGTCCCCTTTTCTGTTCTAAATTTTGTGTTGAATGTAGTCCATTTGCAGATATTTGTCTTTACTAGGGTAAATTACTAATTATCTGTCAGTTTCAAATCTTCGGTCATACAAGAAAAAACGATATTATGTTTGTTATTTAACAATTATGAGCTATAGTTTTTTCTTATATGACCGAAGATGTGAAACTGACTTACAACTAGTAATTTACCCTAAGTAGGCTAAGACATCATTACCCATTAAAATAGCTGTCTAGTTTCAGTAGCCAATGAAATAAAACTTGTGTTATATTATTTAGTTGCATGTGTCTATTAATTATTTATTAATATTATGATGAAAATGCCATGTGATGCACATTTTACTTCCCCCAGGACTTACCAACTGAGACAACAAATGACGAGGCAGTTAATGATGTGAGTGAATATATTGTCTATGTCGTATACCTTTGTCAACCCCCCCTTTCAGATTACTGTGAGTGTCTGATTGAGTATTAGAGTATTGCGATGATTTTCTACTTGGAGGTTAATTTTAGTATCTATTGTTGCCTTTAAGGTCCTCTCCAGGCTCCGGGGAAAAATGAGTTTATTACATAATATTATAGAACTAAGGTCTACGATCATTATTACGCAAATTGCATACAATTCGGTTCAGTATATATTTTAGTATTTACTTTTAAAGTTTTTTAATACTCTGTTAGCAACTATTGAGCGAATCTCCAACCTGACGCTGAGAAAAAAGATTGTACACTCTTTGTTTTGATCACAAATTTAGATTTTTAAACAAACAATGCGTTTTTGGCCTTCTTTCAAGATATTAATTGTTTCTAAAAGTATAAAAACGTTTCTATAATAAGTTTATCCAAATTTAAACCTTTAAACGAATAATAAATAGATTTATTGAACCAAATATCTAGTTGATAATCAAAACAAATGGTGTACATTCTTCTTCTTCAGACTGAAAATTAGAAAGTCGGAAGTAAAGTAGGTTTTGTAGAGTTTGGATTATAAAAATCTTTAAAAGCATATAAAATAAAAAATATGCTATCAAATTTTATGGGGTTTGCAGTAAAATTATAAGAAACATTAGCCTCGTTGATTTAAGCAATAAAAAAATTTGCTTGGAGGGGACCTTTAACTTATTATATTTTATGAAAAATTAAATTCATAATCCCTTGTAGCTACCTATTGTTAATATGTTTATTTTATTAGAGGAATAATTATATGAAATTATGAATGTCATTTCTGTATAGTAACAGCTACTCCTTCCTAAAATACTATTTCAGTTGCTGTCTGAAGAGCTGAAAGAAATGCTGTCAATGATAGAGAAGGAGATAAAGGATTACTCCAAAGCCTCAGAGATGATTGGTGATGAGGGCATGACCAACCTCTGGAAAAGCTACCTCAGCAAAGTGAAAACCATCAAAGCCAAGGTACGAACTGGGAAGGTAATCTGGGAATGAGTCAAAGGTTACGCTCAGAATGAGTCAAAGGCTAGGGTCAGAACTCGGTAAGATAATCTTATATTGGGTCAGAATGAGTCTATATTAGGGTATGAATGGGTCAAGATTAGAATCAGAATGAGTCAAGATTGGAATCAGATTGAGTCAAGATTAGAATCAGATTGAGTCAAGATTAGAATCAGAATGAGTCAATATTAGGGTCAGAATGAGTCAATATTAGGGTCAGAATGGGCAGAAGTGCAACTTTAACTCTAATGTCAGATTTTACAACTTAGTTTTTATTTTATATTCTGTATAATTGTTATCTATATTATTTCGAGTTCTAACTATATCTCAAAAAATATATATCTTATTTTCAATGAATTTTAACTGATGGGTTTGAAATATTGTTCCGAGTTACTGAACGGTTCCACATTTTCGGACACGTAATAAAGAAAGGTATGATAAATTAACAATATTATTTAACTTTTAATTTAATTGGTATCCATGATACATACAGGGTATCATTAAAGTTAAATAATATTTCTTTCACGTGTCCGAAAATATGGAACTGTTCGATAACTCGGAACTTACCCTAACTAATGGTTTTTCTGTAGGGTGGTGACGCTGAAGAAACTAAAGAAGATGAAAAGGTGAGATAGTTTTTTGTTTAGAATTTAATGCTTTAAAAGGAGTGTCAGTGAAATCAAACATTTGCTAAGATGATTTTAACCGTTAGTAGATAATGGAATATGTAGCTAATAGATATATTTTTAAGTTCATCTAAATTATGATAATGCTAATGTTAAAATATTTTATTTTTATATTAATATATTAAATCAAAATCTCCTTAAGAAGTAGATAGATAAAACAGCTGGTAGGAATGAATTTCATGTTTATTTATCAAATTTTTTTATTTTAACATTCAATTCACTCTTTTAAGCGCCGTACACACGTAGGTTTTTTAATGTTAAATCTAGAAAAGTATTGACATTCTACCAGCTGTTTCATCCAGCTACTTCCAGGTATTTTTTTTAAAGTCTTTCCACCAGACTTTTTTTTTTTCATGATACCTGCAGGTATCATGGACACCAACTAAAATAAATAATGATTATATAGTTTTTTCTTATATTCTCGTGGAAAAAGTAGGAGGAGCTTAGAAAAAAGTCTGGTGGAAAGACTTAAAAAAAATACCTGCGTGTGTACGGCTTTTTAGAAGTAGCTGGATGAAACAGCTGGTAGAATGTTAATACTTTTCTAGATTTAACATTCTCTTTGTAGGAGAAGTTCTAGCTACCGTTTTAACATTTAAATTTGATATGGTGAATTTAGACTATTTATTACTCAAGTTCCATCATAATTTGGTTCAGAAGTTAATAGTATTGCTATTATTTCTTAATTATATTATAAAACCAGAAAAGTTCTCCTTTTCTTACAATGGAAAACTTCATATTAGCTTGAATATTTTCCTAATTGTGTCAAACTAAATATTATGATCAATCTGTTACTAAAATAAAATGTATTGATGGTAAAATATTTTATTAAATGAAGATTGTTATTTCAGAGTGGTACTGTGAAGGATTCTTCCAAGAAAGAATCCGAAGATCTTCCAAAGAATACTGATGCTGTAGAGGAGGAAAGTGAAGATGATTCTAAAAAAGATGCTAAGGAAGTTGATGCTGAGAAAGGTAACTAGCTAGTTCCTTTTTTATTTATTATTAAAGTATTTCTAATTAGCTAATTATTATTTTACTTATTTAATTTAAACTGGAATCACCAAGTGGTTCGTTAATTAATTTACATTGTATTGATTAATAGTAGCTTGCTATCAATTACTGAATGCAAATTAAATATAACTAGATTATGTGCACTCGGTAGAGCGCATACCTTCGCCTCCGCTTTGACCCATTCTCTGCCAAAATTTAAGAAACTGCTAACTGGATAATAACCAATCGTCCCACCAAGTTTCATGCAATATGGTACAATACTTTTTGAGCTATAAATGACCTTGACCTTTGACCGGATCGCTCCCAAAATTCTACCAGATGGTTCCTGGACATGGACCAATCGTTTCATCAAATTTCATGCAATTTGGTTGAACACTCTTTTCAGTTAAGCGAATAACAAGATGATAAATAAATAAATTCCGATGAAAATATGACCTTCATGCATTCTGCGAAGGTAATAAATAATGTATATAACTTAAATATAATAAAATTTCAATAGGTTTTGAAAAAAAATGCATTGTGCAATACAAAGTATATTCATGTTGAAGAAAACAATTAATATATATCAATGTTACTATTTTGATATTATTTTTACCAATAACCTTTTGGAAATTTGAGTAGGTATTTATCTGTATCTGGTAATAATTGTACTTCCTCTCATTTAACATTGAGTAATACAAATAGTATTTTTTATTTAAGAAGACAATTTCCATTGAAAACAAGAAGATATAAAATTCCTGAATTGATTTTAATAATTTCTAGCACTCGCAATATATGGCATAACTTGGAAATAATTGAATTTGAAGGTTGGTGTAGCTATATTCTTCTTTAAAAACTATAAAACTATTTTCATTGCAGGTAGCATTACTGGGGCCTCTCCAGCTGAAGAGGTCAGTTTTACCAGTTAATTAACGAGACAACATCATTGTCCATTTTGTTAATCTCTTTAGCTCTTGGATATAATAATCAATTAAATATTCTCCAAGTAGCTATTGGACTCCTTAAAAATTTGACTCGAGTTCTAATTTATCAATTTTAGAGTCAAGTTTGTTTTGTTTTATATCTAAACATTCATTAGTTACTAATTAGCTTCTTTGAACCACTTTTTAATCTATATAATCAATAAATGAAACAAATACATATTGAAAGGCTATAAGTATCCTTTCCGCAATATGCGAAGGTACCTAATAAAGTAGCTTTAACTGTTGAGTTTTTAATTCGATATCTTTCCCTTGTTCAGGAGACTCAGACTGTAGACAGTGCCATAGATGTTAATAACATGCTGAAGATTATAGAGGAGAGACTGCAGGGCTCTGGACTTGATATCAAAAGTAAGTAGCAGTTGGTTAGAAGAGCTGAAGATACTGTAGCTACTAGGAGGGTACACCCTGTATCAACGGTGACTGAAAGGGTTAAACTGAAGTAGATTGAATATAGCTCTATATTAACCCTGGAACTACTGTGGCGGGGCTCAGAGGCCCGGTTCGGTTTTATATAGTGATGCATAATTTGAAAACTGATGGACTCAGGAACCTAAAACTTTGTGACTTTCATTGTCTATGGCGTATTTATTCACAATTATTAGCGAAAATAATGCAAGAGTTTATTCTATTTGTTTTACATTATTTTTGATGAAGTGGGCCTCTGGAGCTCGGGTGAAGTACAATCGCTGCTACGTCACATTTTTCATCACACTAGTAACATCACTTATAGGAACATTACCAATTTTTTGGTGGGTGTAAATTGCAATGGGAAGCAACAGCGCATGTATTTCTTCACAAGAGGCCTAAATTTACGCATGGTAATAAAATTATATTCAATTAAATAAAAAATAAATATGTTGCATTATTTTCATTGATTTTGATTAAATTGCTAGGTCTTAAACAATAGAAATCCCGAATTTGCAGCAACTCCAATCGATATTCAGTATTAAAAGTTAACATTCCTCAGGAACAAGCCTCTCAGGCACTCTGGTCGTTACAGTATTAAACAATAATCTATGCATAAATGATAATTCTTAAAATATTTTCCAGACCAGAAAATGGAGTTGAAGTTTTCTCTGCCCCAAAATTTTAATGGTGAAGATGACAAGAGTGAGGGAGGCAAAATGGATCTTAAGAATGTGGACACTGTGGTACTGGGTATAATGGTGAGTGCTGGGTATAATGGTGAGTGCTGGGTATAATGGTGAGTGCTGGGTATAATGGTGAGTGCTGGGTATAATGGTGAGTGCTGGGTATAATGGTGAGTGCTGGGTATAATGGTGAGTGCTGGGTGTAATGGTGAGTGCTGGGTATAATGGCTAATGCTGGGTGTAATGGTGAGTGCTGGGTATAATGGCTAATGCTGGGTATAATGGTGAGTGCTGGGTGTAATGGCGAGTGCTGGGTGTAATGGCGAGTGCTGGGTGTAATGGCGAGTGCTGGGTGTAATGGCGAGTGCTGGGTGTAATGGTGAGTGCTGGGTATAATGGTGAGTGCTGGGTATAATGGTGAGTGCTGGGTATAATGGTGAGTGCTGGGTGTAATGGTGAGTGCTGGGTATAATGGCGAGTGCTGGGTATAATGGCGAGTGCTGGGTATAATGGCGAGTGCTGGGTATAATGGTGAGTGCTGGGTGTAGTGGCGAGTGCTGGGTATAATGGCGAGTGCTGCACTACATGTTAAAGGAGTAGGTACTGATGCCTACAATTAGGTACCTACACTCGTTCAGTAAAAGAAGACTGTTTTTTTTTTACAGTTTACTTATTTGATGGTCCATAAAGTACTTTCCTTAGTGTATTGAGTGTAGATATCTAAATTTGGTCTGGTACGTGACGACAAACAAATATGTAAAATTTGAAATATTAGTAAACTTGGGATCTTATTTGTGAAATTAGCCTCAAACAGTAGTGAATCTTAGAAGTTGTGAGAATTAGCATCTAACTTTGTACGGCGTAATGACATTTATAAAGTGCTGATATGTCAATTTTTTATCAGATTAGTCGGTTAAACTTATAGCATTGTATCTAATTCATTTGAAAGGAATGTTTCAGTTTTCCTTTTCCTTTTCAGCATGTTAACAGAGAGGAATATGACGAGAAACGTAACCAAAAGGAACGGCTAAGCAACTATAACTTTGACTTCGATATGATGGAGGATGGCGAAGTGATAGATGATAACAAAGTGATAGGTGCTGATGGCGAAGTGATAGGAGATAGCGAAGTGATAGATGATGGTGACTCTACCATTGTACATAACGATGTTTCTAGCAATAAAAATTCTGATCCTAGTATTGATGATAATGTACTAGAAGATGTTAAAGACAGTGGTCAGTAAATTCAATTTGTTTTTATTTATCTAATGATTAATGCATTCTAGTCTTGGTGTAATTGATAATTTATTCTTATTATCTGTCTTTAGAGATCTCTTTTCTCTTATATTTATTTCTCAGCGCATTTTCTTTGGATTATCATTTAAAGTGTCACAAAATGGATACCTATAGATTATAATGTTTTTTTATTTACTAGTTACCAATAATATTAAACTGAGTGTGTTAAAACAAATTTCTTCTTCAAAAATCTATTACTGATAATAGATAACATTCTCTATATATTCCCTCAATATTCATTAGCTACATGATTTTAGTACAACATTGTAGGTAACGATTGTTACCTAACTCCTTATGTTTTTTTTGGGTTATATATAGCTATTTTTATTAGCTATATGTAATTATTTAGGAAGATCTATCAATCACAACTGCTTTATGTTTATCATATGTGTTATTATTCTGGTTTTCACTTGAAAATTATATAATTTGTGAGCCCCCAGGGGCTCTATCCTGAAGCTGTCTGTGGTGAATGGAATAAATTATTATTGGATTATTATTATTATTGAATAAATAAATAATATATAATTTGTGATATACATCTCTAAATTTAAGTGATATCTCCATATATTTTATAACGGCACAGTCAATTTCATAAATCATCTTCAATATTAGTATACTTTCATAAAGGTATTGGTTTTTCTTTTATTTTATATTAGTTGATATTTGAACTCTAATGTCAGTTCAGTTTCATCGACTTAGTGTAGTGGTTCAGATGGGAAAATAATATAGGGTAAGTTCTGAATTATCGAACAGTTCCACATTATCGATAATATGAGAAAAAGGTTTTACTTATCTAATTAAAAATATAAATGTTTTTCGAAATGTGAGTATACTTTAACTCGGAACATACCCTAAGTGATAACTTTGTTCAATACTATTTGTTATAACTATAAATTCATGAATATTATTATATTAAATTATTACTCTTATCTGTTCCATTTTAAGTCAGAATATTGTGTACTAGTCTCTGATGATTATTTGATATAAAATAGGTCCTTTGTCATGAATCTATTGATTAAATTCCTTTTTATTAATATACTATTGATTTGTACATGTTTGTAGTTTTCTTTGATGTCCATAACCTTGGAGTTACTGTGATTATTTAGATCTCTATTAAAAGTTCTTTATTATTAAAGGTTATCAAAAACATATGTACAAACTGTGATTGATGTGAAATCTGTATTTGTGATCATAGTGAAATGGAATTGCTTTGAATAATGAAGACAATTTGATTGAATTATTGATTCTTTTATTTTGAAATTTATAATTTCTACAATTGGAAAGACGTATCCTGGAGTTCCAATTGAATTGAATTCTGTAAGGGAATACTTTCAAATAAAAGAAAATATATATATTTAGCAATGTTTAAATTAATGACCTATATGTATTGCCTAGGCAAGCTGGACAATAACTTGGTATTCGAAAACGTCACGAAACAGGTCGTCGAGAAAATGGCGAATTTGCAATTTCCACGCATCAACTGTTCTTCATTTAGTGTGATACATTTTGAGATATCCCCTCAAAAAGAAGGGTATATTTTCTAAATGGCCTGTTTCGTGACATTTGCGATGGAAAATATGGACATTAATTTAGACATTGAGAAATGATTTCTTCAATCAAATTTGTCTTCTGTATTCAAAACTGTTGTGTGTATACTTCTTTTGATACGCCCTGTATATATATCGACCTTTCAATGCTTTATATCTAAATAAAATGATGGCAAGGTAAAGTAAATTATAATTTATGTGAATATTTAAGCCACGCTCGGTAATTTCTAATGAATGTTTTGACTTGATATATATGAAAGAAATTATGTTGTTGAATGCGAATTTGCTTCGTCAATATCATTCGTATTTGTTATATTTACGCAAAGAAACTATGAGTGGCGATACTTTGAAAAGCTGCAGCGCCGCCGCTAGATGCTGATTAAATGAGCTGCGTAGTCGCTACAGCAAAATGTAGCGGCACCGCTACTTTAAAAGAAATATCTTATATGCTGTAAAATGGAATTCATTATATTTACGACCACTTACAGTGAAATTTTTTTATTGCTGATGCCCTGAAGAAGATTATTCGCCAGGATATAGGCAAAGTATCTTAAGACTGATTACCAAACTGTATTCTCCACAAACCAATGTGTGCCACTCTCGACTGTCCTGATGATGGTTGGGTAAAAACTTTGGTTCCCCATAGCTCACCACATTGCTAACGAATTTTGACTGGGACCATTTGAAATGAACTGGTAGGACCTCTCAGGGTTTCAGAAGGAGTGAAGATAAATTCTGCTCATTCTTTGAATATCAGTAGGTCGCACTGTGCGGATTTGTTTAAAGGTCCCCTCCAAGCAAATATTTTTATTGCCTTAATCAACGAGGCTAATGTTTCTTAGCATTTTGCTGCAAACTGCATAGAATTTGGTAGCATATCTTTAATTTAATATGCTTTTAAAGATTTTTATAATTCATCTACAAAACCTATTTTACTTCCGACTTACTAATTTAAGAAATTTTCAGCCTGAAGAAAAAGAATGTACACCATTTGTTTTGATTGTCAACTAAGTATTTGGTTTAATAAATCTACTTATTATTCGTTTAAAGGTTTAAATTTGGATAAACATATTATAGAAACGTTTATATACTTTTGAAAACAATTAATATCTTAAAAGAAGGCCAAAAACGCTTTGTTTGTTTAAAAATCTAAATTTGAAATCAAAACAAAGAGTGTACAATCTTCTTTCTCAGCGTCAGGTTGGAGATTCGCTCGATTGCTGTTCACAGAGTACTAAAAAACTTTAATAACAAATATTGAAATATATACTGAACCGAATTGTATGCGGTTTGCAGAATAATGATCGTAAACCTTAGTTCTTTTATATTATGTAATAAACTCATTTTTTCCCCGGAGCCTGGAGAGGACCTTTAAGCATCTTTTAGAACTGATGAGCTGTAGGGTCACGCACTTGTTTATCAGTTTATACTTTTATCTTAAATCCTCAGATAGCTTTAACCTTTTTTATTTTAAAAGAAGCGGCACTGTTTTAGCGCAAGAAAAAAAAATAAAGCACTCCAGAAAAAAGGAGCGGCGCCACTCAAATAAAAAGCGCCGTTTGTAGTGCGTGCTATCAAAAAAAGCGGCGCTCATCCCACCACTGACTGTGATATATATGTTAGGACACGCTATAAGCCAATATGAAACGCATCATCCATTGTAGCATCCTTCAGCATTCATGATTTCATTCATGAAACTATAGAGTATAGACAAGAAAGCGACTTGTAAGTTAGGTAAACGATTAGGTATATTAGTAATATTACCTACCTATTAGGCTATTAGTCTATTACTGTATTTACTTTTGACTATATTTACCTATTACTATATTAGTAATATTACCTATTACCTTACTATATTAGTAATATTACCTATTAGGCTATTACTATATTACTTAGTAATATTACATTTTACCTACTATATATTAGAAATATTAACTATGATTTTATAAAATTTATCAGAAACTTAAAGTATAGTTTCAGATATTATCTTATGGTAACATTCTATAAATGGATGAATATTATTAAAGTGAGGCTACTAACTTATTAGTTATTATATTAACAAAAAATTAAAGAAAATTTATAATTTATTATAACACACGTTAATTTGACGCTAAACAACAAATTCTTTTTCTATGTTCTTTTGAAAGCGGTTTCATGAGGAATGTAAAGAGCTTCTAACTCTATTATTGAATTTCCTTGCTTTGAATCCTCTATCTTCCTATTCATTTCAATAGGGTAATTCCTAAGCCACTATCGAGCTATTTTCTCTCTCCCCTCTGCGTCAGATTTCTTGCATGAGGGATTTTTGATAAAAGATAATTGCCTGACTGTCGATTGCAACTCGTCCTCTGTTCAGATCCAGCTTTGTTTTGTTCTGTTTCGGTATGTGCCTTGCTTGGAACAAAAAGTTTTTAAACAATTTAAATGTTTACTTTCTGTTGATCATTTTAAAATTATGAATCATCTTTCAGCTGGTTCCATACGTAGGAATCATATTTTTAATTGCTATAAAGCCGGTATAGTTTTGTGGCGCTGACGATAGGTGGCGCTTTCTCAAAGTGACGTCCCAGAATCTCATCGATTTTGTAAACATTGTCAGAGCCAGTTTTGTTTTGGCCAGTGTCTGAGGAGGTCTGCGCTGTTTGCGAACGTGTACTTCATCTACAAGACATTTCTCATCTCGATAACAGCTCATTTTCTGGTTATTAAGACTTGTATTGTTGTTTATGAATTTGTGTCACATGAATTGTTCAATTAAAAGTCATGGAAAAGTTTTTTTTCAAAGAAGAGGGGTTATTTACGACTCAAATCACTACCTATAAGCTATAACCTAACTATCCTGGTAGCTATCGTAGACGAGTAAGGGTAGCACTGTAACTAGC
Organism: Caprella mutica; assembly: GCA_947561585.1. Taxonomy (NCBI): domain Eukaryota; kingdom Metazoa; phylum Arthropoda; class Malacostraca; order Amphipoda; family Caprellidae; genus Caprella; species Caprella mutica. Next base: position 22,096 of record CANNZV010000890.1, read on the forward strand.
AGTAGGAGAATTTGATTAATGCACATGTTAGTGTTGTTTCATAGAATATTGCCTCCACTATTCGTATTTATTAATTAATGGTCATTATGTATGAGTCAGTATAACTTAATTAAGTTCCTATTTCATTTAAATGAAACAATTTATTTTTGAATTTTATTCAACTAAGTAGTATCTACTAATTACTAAATAGCTACAGCCTACAAAATAGTGTGAAGGCACAGTGAAGCCAGATGTCAGACCAGTAAGGTTGTACCGTTGTAGTACAGTTTTAAATTTTCTAAAAAAAATATCAGACCTTGGTTAAAAGTAAGGAATATTAGTGAAAATGGTCTTTGGCTATGCGGATTTGCAACTGAAAATTGGATTTGCAAGCCTGGCCATGTTAAATCCAGTCTGCAAAAGATAGCCCGATTGGTGAAGTTTATCCCAAATTATCCGGCGACTTTAAATTATTACCTACCCAGGCTACCCTACAAACCCAGTCTGCAGAATCCAGTCTGTATTTGGTGCACAAAATTCCACTGACTTTTTAAAATAGCTGAAAAAATCCACCATGAATTTCCAGTAATTTGGCTGATCCACCAACATTTTACCCATTTTTCCACCGAAAATTAATGGTAACAGGAATAAATAACTTAAATTCCACCGACTTTGCCAGAATATTATTTTCAATGGAGAAAAATCCCACCGACAAGTTGGTGGGATTTACCATGAAATACAGTCTGGTGCAGAATATGGCCAGTCTGCAGAATATGGGAGATATTTGGGATATTCTCTCCGAACACTTTTGAATTAATTCCTATATTTACATTAATTTTGCTACGAACACTTCTGAATTAATCCCTATATTTACATTAATTTTGCTACGAACAGAATAAGAGATCTCTACGAACAATTTATCAGTTTCTGCAGACTGGGAATATGGTACATTTTCTGTGTGAACAATCCTTAATTTCCTCCTATATTTACATGTTTTTTACTGAGTGAGAACAGAGGCCAAAATAGTGGATTTCTTGGAGAACAGTTTACCAGTTCCACTGTTCCTGCAGTCTGGCTACAAACAACGGTCTATCGATTCGATAGAACAATCCATCGATATTCGATTCGATATCCCAGGCAATCGAAAAGAAATTGAGGTAAACTCCTAGTTTAGTTGACCCTTGAATAGGGTCAACTAAACTAGGAAGTGGGTATATTACTATATAATATAAAGGGATATTAATATTTAAATCATATTTTACATATATTTATTGAGATTAAGAATCCGTTAACAAGACTAGGGTCACGCAGGTAAATTGCGGCCCTTTAATTTTTTATTGCGGCCATCTCAAGAGAGTCTCTAAAATATTCTGAATCAAAATTACATTAAAATGTTGCATAGCTATCAAAAGAAGCACAGTGCATGCTATAACTTATTAATTTAAGTTTTGACGTGTGTTTTGAAGCTATGATGTTTCAGTTGTTAGAGGCCGCAGACCCGCAGTTAGTGAGTGGGCCGCAATTTACCTGCGTGACCCTATTCTTATTTACAAAATTTAGTAAATTTACCTTCAGTTGTTATTTTCCCAATGTGTTTCCATAAGACATTCTCTTGAATAGTTGATCGGTATTGTAGATACATACATATTACATTCTAATAATTTTTTATTTTCATTTAAATTTAAATTGTAAAATCATAATAGTTATTTTACAACTGTCTTAATGTAAAATAATTTCAACTCTTTTTTTTTATATAGGATTTATGTACCCACTTCCTAGTTTAGTTGACCCTATCCAAGGGTCAAGACATGGTTTGCAAGATTGAAGAAGATACAGTACCTACTGCACTCACGGTGCCTCTCTGCAGCTCAGCTGTGCCAGTCTCAGCAGTCTGAAAAGAATGTCTCCACAGACCCAGAATTTTTACAGAAATTGAGATTCTCTGATTTGGGTGCGGGAAATACCTAACATGGGAACATACGTATTAAATAGGACTTGGACACAAAATTGATCCTCAAATCCTGCTATACTTTTCAGACTGGCAGCTGTCACTGTGCAGTGTGCTGCAAAGTACAAACCCAGTCTGCAGAGTATTGGGATATTTTTAGCATTTAGTGTGAGAACAAACCTTAATTTAATCTTATTTCCTCCTATATTTACATGTATTTTGCTTAGAATATTTCTTGAAGAACACTTCACAAGTTTTTGAAGTTGAACTACTATGACAGAACTGATACCTTAATCTTGGTGGCTGCGAGACATAGTCCCAGTTTGCTGAAACTGTTAGGATTTTTTTTACAGAAATTTGGATTTGGGCGCAGCAAATAACATGAGAACATATGAATTAAATAGGACTTGGGCGCAGGATTGATCTCATGTTATACTATTCAGACTGGAGCTCATAGCATTTAGATACTTATAGAAACTGTTACCTACAATTAATGTAGGTTATATAGAAAAAAATGTAATGTATATTATTATATAGGAATTAGGAATTAATTTTAAATTATCTATTATTGCATTCCCTATAATCTTCAGACTGAGTGTCTGAGATAAGAAATTAGACTTTCCACTGGGAGCTGAGCATATATGCATATAGCTACTATATAGGTTATGTTTTTAACTCTTTTACGACCGTGTGGTACGAATCAGTCACATAAAATTTAAAGGACTATACTGTGATAAATTGAATGTGTGGTGCCTAGTGATAAATGTAACTATCACGTCACATGTTAAAAAGAAAATTCATGAAATTGAAAAATTGATTAAAATTAGTACATATTACTATTAACTATTTATTACTAACTAGACGCATTAAAAGTAGCTAATTTATAAAATTTTAACTTTTTATTTAAAAATTTATTCTGGTTGGAAAGGGTTAACCATTTGAACAAAGTATGAAATTTGAAAACTGGATTCAATCTGCTGGACAATGTAGAATCTAGAGACAGTAGAGTAAGAAATTTTTTGGCAAGAAGATATTAATTCATTTCTATATTCTTTTAATTAGTGTAATTACATTTAGTTACAGCTTACAGAGAGTCTACTATAAAATAGTTACTAGCTATCTAAATATCTAATGAACAGAAGATAGATACCTCTGTTTGGGTTGTAAATTGTGCGGACTTTATATAATAGGAATTTTAAAAACTGCCTTATTTAACTTTAGTAATTCATTTTGTTAGTTTGAGGAATTTTTCAGAGTGCCAAAGAGAGCATTGTAGTAATTTCATGAAGAAGATTGTCATTCGAGCCTTGCCGCCTTAGCAACTTTGCAATCTGATCTACTTACCTAAGAATGATTATAATAAGTTGGCACTGCAGTAAACTTGCACATTGAAGTTTAAAATTTTTAAATATATTATGAATTTAATTTTTTTTATTTGAAATAAAGAAAATATTTTTTCTTCATTGACTTCATGTTTGGGAAGCTGAATTAGAAAATATTGTTAATACAGCCAATTTTTCATCTATAGTGTAATCATAGATTCATAGTAATAGTGGTATCACTATCAAATGAAATTATTAAAATGATTAGTTAATAGTTTGGAACTCTGGTATATAGATCAACTAGACTTTAATTTTTAATCCATGATTTAAATGTTATTGATTTTTATTATAATTTGCTATTTTAGCTTAAAACGTAATAAGTGTTTATTATAAAGATTCAATATTACGGACCTTCAAAACTTGGACAGGATTAATTCAAAGATTAAATCAATGTAATATACTTAATCAAAGATTTGTTAAACTCTGAATTGAGATGAAACTGAATAGTCTATTTTATGTTTATTAAAATTCTAAACCAAAAATCAGAAGAAATCCAAAGAAGCTATTCAGGATGGTGGCTATGAAATGATAAAAGCTAGAAATTAACTAATAAGACCTTCAATTCTTATCCATTAAAAATAAAACAGACTACAGACATCAAAAAGAAAAATATAGAAATGTCATTTGTTGGAACCACCTTTTCCTGGTTATTTCTGACTATAAAATTAATTTACTTCTTGATTTAACATTCTGAATCAGTTCAGAATTCCAGACCTAAATGGTAACCATCATATATGCAATAAAAAGTGATGAGACTCAGAGTCAGTCGCACTCAACTTTTTGGGCTATGAATGTAATTCTACAACCTAATTTTTAGCTACTACTTTTACAGTGACAATTGCCTTGTTCATTTTTTTCAATATACTGTGTAAATGATATAGCTAGTAATAACAAACAAATGTTATTGAAAATTAATTTCCGAACTGAAATTGTTTCATTATAACAATTAATTTTTCTTACATTTTAAAATGTTCCGATTAAGGAACTTGAAGACTCATTTTATCTTTTATTCAAGTGTCAGAAGCAGTGTACTAGGTAATTAAATCCACAGTCTTAGTAAATGAAATGTATTTGATTTCTTTTCTATTTCTCCATTGAGCTAAAAGTCAAGCAATCTAGTTTTAACTGCCTCTAATAGTCACGCCATTAAACAGTAATGGACAGTTTGGAAGTTTCGTTATTTTCCTTAACGTTATTTTTCTCTTCACCACTTTCTTATTTTTAAATTTCCATCAGCATTTTATAAATGGTGTAGTTATTTGAAACACTGAATACTTTCATATTTCTTCATCTTTTTATTATGTGTAATAAAAATTATAAAATCCTTTTTTTTCAGATCTTAATAATAATTAAACCATGAAGGAAGATAATCTAGTCTGTTCAATCCATCCCTGTTGTGTTAAATAAATGAACACATAAGTGAAAGCTGCGTTTTATCCCTAAATTAAAATTCCGCCATTTAATTGCCGATTGTGTTGGGGAAATGATGTTGTGTGCTCAATGAGAAGCGGTAGCAGTTGTCAGTGGTGATAATATTGTGATTTTAGAGCTGAGTCATCAGAATGGAGGGGCCATCACTCAGTGTCATCTGTACAGTTTTAGTGGCTAGTGTTCTCAGCGTCTGTGCTTCATGGCAAGACAACATTCAACCAAAGAGATTTGTTCAGTTAGGTGAGTAATGAAATTCTTTTCTTACATTTGTTTATATATATTTTTTTAATATATATTTCTTTCTTTCACTATTGATGCCCCATTAATTTTAATGGGCAAGTACACAAGTTAAACTTGCTGTATATTAGAGGGCAAGTTACTATTGATCGGACGATTTTACATGTTTTACATGTTCGATCATTTATGAAAACTATATAATAATGGTTATTTATTCAACTATTATTTGAATTTTTATATGTTTTTTCTTATTTAATCGAAGATGTGGAACTGTCCAATAATTCATAACTTACCCTATAGCTGCCTTTGTTTATTTTATGTGACATTTAATTTATATGCTTCTTAACCTTTTCAATGCGATAGTTTATTTTCCCATTAAAATTTATTATTATCATACATATATTGATATATTACTTTATTTTTTAGTTAAATCAGACTCACAATTTTAGAAGCTTTATTAAATAAGTTTTTTCTTTACTTATATAGGGGCTTGAGTTTAATTTATATTTGTATACTTTTTTTTCTCAATAAATACTATCATTATCATATGATTATCAATTTATTCGGGTAGTGACATCAAAGTATTATTTGAATAGAATTATGCCATTGATATATTACAATAATAATAGTCTAATTAGTGTCTCAAATCTGACGCTAATTAATTGCTCATTTTAATATATTTTTTTATGTTAAATATACCATATCTTCATCTAAACGTGTCATAAGCTAAACTAGTTCATTCATTTTAAATTTGAGAATATAAATTACTATATCATTAGTTTCCTTTACTCTGCTTCATGCTGGTTCTTAACCTTTTATGATCATGTGTGACGAATTAGTCACATAATAAATATAGGACTACACTGTGATAAATTGAATGTGTTGAGCCTAGCGATGAATGTGACTATCGATTATGACTATTATGTTAAAAACAAAATTCATGAAATTAATTATAAGTAGTAGCTACATATATTAACTATTTACTACTAACTAGACACATCATAAGTAGTTTATAAAATCTTAACTTTTTAAAAATTAATTCCGGTCGTAAAGGGTTAATACAATAACTACCAAGTTACTGCAGATCAATGAGAAGCAGATTGTGTTCCTAGTTACTTTGTTCAGCCGATAGCTTTGATGACAATTTAATGAGAACAGTTGCCTTCATTATAATCCTCTCTCTCACAGATTGTTTGTTTTGAATGTAAAGAAAGAAACTATTTGTAATTTATGATGTGTAGTGTTAACAATGAGTTGTATTTATGTCCTTTAATGATGTGTGAACGAAGGACAGTACTTAGTTATGTCCTTTAATGATGTGTGAACAGAGGACTGTACTTAGTTATGTCCTTTAATGAAGTGTTAACAAAGTACTGTACTTAGTTATGTCCTTTAATGATGTGTTAACAAAGTACTGTACTTAGTTATGTCCTTTAATGAAGTGTTAACAAAGTACTGTACTTAGTTATGTCCTTTAATGATGTGTGAACTAAGGACAGTACTTAGTTATGTCCTTTAATGATGTGTGAACTAAGGACAGTACTTAGTTATGTCCTTTATTGATGTGTGAAGCTGTTAACCAAGTACTGTACTTAGTTATGTTCTTTAATGATGTTGTAAACAAAGGATTGTACTTAGTTATGTTCTTTAATGAAGTGTGAACTAAGTACTGTACTGAATCACTTCTTCCATTGCTTTATATCTAAAGTTATCTGTTGAATATCATAGCATTAGCTATCAGGGTAGCCACTTGATTTTTCTTGCATCTTTCCGGGTGAAAATATTTCAATAGGCCTTACTATAAACTGAGTTGCCTTATCACTATCAAAAAACTGTAGTTCATTTATTGAGTGGAATAAACCGTTACTAACTCAATTAATGTATTATGATAGTCATAAGCCATCATAGTTTAATATAATACTCATTATTAAAATTCAGTCCGGTAAGAAATAGAAGCATCTTGTGATAGGTTCATTGCCCTAATATAGTAATATTACCAATTGTTTCTAAATTCTAAATGCCTACTATTTCTCTTTTCAACTCATTATTCACTGAGTCATGACTCACTTGTTTCTGTGAACGAGTTCCTCACTCATGACTCATACTATTCTGTGAATGTGCTAGGTAGCAATTATTCAATGATGTACACTGGGGGTGATTGGTGCATTGTAACTTACCATAGTCTATTGGTTGCTTCTCTAACTTGTTACAATCTGAGCCCATTTACTGTGTTCTAAATACTTCTAGGCTATACTATACTAAATAGAGCCAATATATCACTATTGGGTTAATTATAATGGCTAATAAAGAGTGTTAATAAATATCTAGATATTGGTACATGAAACGATGGATCTTTGTAAGAAAATAGTATAAAATTGATATTTTTTATCCAGTGTGTTTTGGTATACAAATAAAGGTTAATTTCGATGTAAAATTGTATGTAATTGTTTATTAAAATATAAAGAGGTAGGGCGGTTTTATCCCATTTAAATATCTATGAATTGAATAACTATTATATTCTTTGGTTGTAGAGTATATCTATTATAAGTTAGAATAAAAGAAGACTATTTTAATCAACATCCAATTAGTATTTAATTACGCTTGTTTGTGTATTTCTTTTTGTGTATCATAAAAGCATTTGATAGAGTAAAAGTGGAATAGTTTTAATCGACATCAAATTTGTTTCTTTCAAAAGCGTAACTCTATACCAGTGGTTGTTAAAGAGGGGTACCCGGCACCCCTTTGGGGCCTGGTTGTTCATAGTGGGTGCCTGGATGGCTGTTTTATGCGCTACTTATAACTTCAGTACTTGCTGTTAACCATGCAGAATTTAAATAAAAGATTAATTTTCCTTTTTCATGTTGCAATGTAATTTTTCAAATCGTAATATACGATGTGAAACGTAGCTTTTCAATGCAATATAATGCTCAGGGGGTGCCTGGGTGAAGCAAGGGGTGTGCGAGAAAAACGCTCTAAAACCCACTGCTCTATAGTTTGTGTACCTACATATGCTACTCCCCTCCCCCCCCCCCCCTCTATCCCCATCCACCATGTTGTTTTGAACTGCTCTCTGATCAATGAAATCCTGACCAGGTTCTGGCGATTCCCTTTTTCTGGTAATTCGAGTTCGCCTCTGCCGATAATAACTCAATTGTCTCTAATTTTGAGATTCGGAACAATTGTCCTGATTGCATTATTGGACTGACAGGGGCGTGTAATCATCACTAATGCTCTCTCTTATTCAATTCACCTACTTAGTGTGCCATTGTGCTGTTGTCTCGCCTTCTCTAATCAACCTTAATATTCTTCTCTAACCCTCAAGTACTTGTGTGTCATTTCCGGAGAAGAGTTCCCTTCATTAATAGGGGAAGTTATGAACTATCGGTCGGTTTCACATCTTCGGTCATATAAGAAAAAATGATGCATTTAATTTTTATTGGTATCCATGATACCTGCAGGTATCATGGATACCAATTAAAATATAATAATTTTTTCTTATACGACCGAAGATGTGAAACTGACCGTTGATTCGTAACTTACCCTATCTCTAATGTACATTCTTTCAGCACTGTTATTTTTTTATACATATTCAGTGAAGCGATACGTATGGTATTTTTGACTATTTTCCTTTGCCGATGGTGATACGCAAGCCTGACGCAATATTGCGTAACTAGCCACACATTGCGCAAATTGCGCTAGCTCAGTTGATTAGGTAGATTTTTTTGCGCAATATCGCCTAGAATTCCACCCTCTCAATCGCTATTCCAGTTACGAAATAACGTCAAGTAAAGTAAGATCTCACGCCCTATTTTTTTTTATCTTGCGCCGCGGTGCGTGAAGTCACGCACTGTACTTACGTGAATGCGTCAATTTGTCTGTGCGACTGCGGTGATACAAATACAGGAACTGACTTGTTAATAGAGCTTTGTACTGTACATTTGTGGAGTTGTTGTCATAGATACAGTCAAATGATTTTTTGACAGTTTAGTAATTTCACATTTACAAAAATAAATTTTGCTAATTACAACGCTTGTAGATATTTCATAATTGGTCTGGGTACACGACGACAAATTTGTAATATTTGAAAAAATAGAAAATTAGAAAACTGATTTGTGAAGTAAACATCACACGGGAGAAAACCTTTTCTTTGATGGTACATTCATCTTTCGATATTTTTGTATCTGATAGACTGAATACATTTCGTTTCCGAGGCAACTTATATAAAAATGAATAAATTAAAATATATAATTTTACATAGTAACCGATCGCATTTCTTTTCATTGATTTACTTTAACTTCTTAATAACCATGTTGGATAATTATTACTTGTGAATTTACCTGGCCAATAGATTCACAGTGTAGGTCAAGTGACACTATTTCATTTTCTAACTGGTACGCTAAAGGCCAAGCGAAACATATAAGGAATAGTATAGCTGCTTTAGGTAGCGGAGTAGCTTGCCACAGCTGGTACTTAAAGGCATTGTTACACGATGCGAGTAAACTGGCGAGTTGGCCTAGCCAGTTACTGTAATACAGCTACTCGCACAGTGTGACCGCATCAGTCGAGTAACTGTCATGTGAATTCAATGTTATGAACATTGAACTACTGGCATGCGAGTACACTTGGACAGCTGCTGTCTACTGTCACGAACGTAACTCGCACCGTGTAACAAGGCCTTTACTCAGATGTGTTGGTATAATTGACCAACATCAGCTGTGTTGGTATAAGTAATAAGAGTATTAAATCTAGTTCAGTTGCCACCAAGTTGTCATAACTCAAAAAATGTATTTTCTCGAGTTTCAAAAAAAAAAAAAATATTTGATCTAGTAAAGATTCAATTATTTCTACTTCTATAACATTAGAGGCCTATTTAAATTTCCAAAACTGTCCCCCCTATGAGTTTTAGGTCTTTTCACAATACTGAGAGCGTTTATTAAATGCCACCTGAAAAATAACTATTTTTGAGTTATGACACCGTTGTCGCAGACGAGCGAAATCTAGTTCAGTTCCGCTATTTCGCTAACCTCTGATATCGATTGGTGCGTGATATCGTCAATTTGTAGGTAATTGATATGCATATATCTACATACAGTGATAAATTGCCCTAATTTGGTGCGATTTACCCCGTCATGTTTCTGTGTGTCTCATACCCCATTGCATTTCAAATGGTGTCCCATTTTGTGACTGCAATGCAACCTCCCTCCCATCAAGCCTCATAGCTCAGTGCGTCATCACTCATTCCTTTTCTATTAACTGTGTAATTTAAGTAAGTACACATATCTATTCCTCGCCATCGTCCCTGTCACTGTAAGTAGGTGAAGTAGTAACATGAATATTGATTGCCTTTAGATAGGGCACAGTGTGTTTTAAATCAGGTGCGAAAAAGAAGTCCTATGAAGAATAGTTTAACAGTTAGGGTAAGTTATAAATTATTGAACAGTACTTCATTTTCGATCATATAAGAATAATGTATACGTATAGGGTAGGTTACGATTTAGCGGTCGGTTTCATGTCTTCGGTCATATAAGAAAAAAAACCTATATAATAATTATTATTGGTATCCATGATATTTTCAGGTACGTATCCTGGAAACCAATTATTATATAGTTTTTTCTTATATGACCGAAGATGTGAAACAACCGATAATTCGTAACTTACCCTATTTTAACATTTTAACTCTTTATTGCAGTCACTAATTTGATCGAAGATGTGAAACTGTCCGATATTTCGTACCCTACCACTCTATTCTAGGTAGATAGACTCTGTGTGTAGAGTGAGGGTTGTGTCTCCTAACCCTCTCTTCGTGTGGAAAGGGTTGATTAAGCCCTCATCACTCACCCTTAGGTTACTGTTCGACAGGCAGTGAATTAGGGGTTGAAACTTTGCAACTATGCTACCAATATTGCAACAGGCAATTGGATAATTGAACTCTCGGTAAAAGAGTTAAATGCTCTAAAGAGATTTATGGTATCGACTATTAAAATGGAGTTATTTTATACTGTGTTGTATAACCCGTAGTAAATAAATAGAGAAGTATACCAAGTACAATATTGGAACTTCTGAAAATATTATGAGTGACGTCACACAGAGTATTTTCCAATTGTTTTTAAATAAAAAATGTGCTATTATTCAGTTAAAAGTGCATTTTCATGGAAATTAACTTACATGAAATTGTTTATATCACGTTTTACACTCTATTCACTTATAATATTCACCTAATAATACTTATTTGAGAGTACTCTGTGCGACGTCATTTGTTTACATCGTTTCTGAAAAATCGATCAAGTTCACAGTCTATGAATTCGTAACATAGCATACTTCTCTATTTATTTACTATGGTTTAACCTTTTATTGAGTGGTACAATTAAATGAATATACAAAATGGGGTTCAAATTGTATTTCATACCTAACATCTTTTCATCAGGATGGTAAATATGTTTATTTTTTATCATGTAACAGATAATTTTATCATTAAATTGATAGGTAAATACTGAATAAAGCATATAAATAATAATAAATAGGTTAAATCAGGGTAAGTTTTATAAATTTATTAATGTGAAAATGGTAAATCAATACAAATGAATCATATGAGGGTCATCTTGATTTATTTTATGACTCATGATAATATATTTATTAGAAATGATTTGATGTACAATATGAAAAATTACTGTTTAGAAATAGAGATGAAGTGATGTATTAGTGCTAGGAAAAAATAGCATGGATTGGAATTTTGATAATTATAATGCATTAAAAAAATCGTAATTTAATATTTTACTCCTTGGCTTCTGTGCTATCACCTCTTTTTTTTCATTACTTGGCAAATGAGTAGCTTTTATGCATCCATGAGCTTGTCACAGACTGGTGGTGGGTGACTTTTGAGCCACTATCCTTTCTGACTGCTTCTCCCAGTCCCTTGTATTTAATATCCTTTCGACGTCAGCGACATGGCCTTTGGTTTCGTAGACGTCAAACCCCTACTATATGATGAAATTCAGACATGAGGAAGTAGATTTTTGTAACAAGTTTTCTGTACTTTCTGTGATATACTCCAGTGCGTGACTAGTGTAGGTGACTAGGGTAGGTGACTAGGGTAGGTGACTAGGGTAGGTGACTAGGGTAGGTGACTAGTGTAGGTGACTAGTGTAGGTGACTAGTGTAGGTGACTAGTGTAGGTGACTAGGGTAGATGACTAGTGCTGTTGGGAAGGGTTAATCAATACGGGAGATGACAGTATAGAACACTAGCTAAGTACTTGTTCAAAGCCTGTACTTGTGTATTGGAACACACCTCATCGATATTCAAACTGTGCTTAAAATATAGAAACTTTAACGGTAAATTCCTTCCTGAAAGTTGTGTTATTACCTTCACAAAATTGCTGAGGGTTGTGATTTGATGTGCATTATTTATTTGTAATCTTGTTATTCTAAATTATTGGTAATCTTCATTTTAGTTTTATCCAGTCTGGCCAAAGGATCATTTATAAGCGGCGGCGAACGTATTCGCTCTATTATTAATTGTTACTTAATTCAATAGTTGTTCGTATTAGAAAAAAATTCTTTCTGATGGTTATATAATTTTCAAATACCGAATTCTTTAATGGTATTTTGCTCATGACTGTGCTGCCGATTTATCAAGTCCAAATAGGTTCGTAGCAGCTTCAATTATAACGGAATCTGTCCCGTCAGTCTGGTATCCAATATCAATATAGTTATTGGATTTATTATCCATGTTCCTAAATTGAACTACTTTATCATTTTATTAGTTATTGTAGATAACTTCATTCGAAGGACGTGTTCACTATTTATTTAAATATTTACCATTTTTTTTCACCTAGGTTCTTGAGTATTTTGTATGCGTATCTTTCAGTTTAAGAAGTGATCATGCTTTTCAGTGCACTGTGCACTGTTAGTACACGTGCACTGTTAGTACACGTGCACTTTTGTTTCCTGAATATTGTGCACTTTCAGTACACTGCATTGTCATCTCCAGCACACTGGTGCACTCTCTGTACACGGTGCACTGTATTTACCAGTGCTTGAGTGCGTGCACGGACATTTCGTCCTACGGACATTTCGTCCTACGGACATTTCGTCCTACGGACAATTCGTCCTACGGACAATTCGTCCTACGGACAATTCGTCCACGGTCAATTCGTCCAACGGACGAGATGTCCTAGACCTGCTTGAGTGCGCACAGTGCGTGTGTTTGTTTGGCAGATAGGCTTAGCTGAGAGAGCGTGACTGTTGGTCTCTCTGGGCAATCTGATCTGCCCTCATTAATTACTCCCCTCACTCTGTGTGCTGAGGGGAAGGGGGGGGGGGGTATGTGAGGGAATGTGTGTATCAGAAGATACAATGAAGGGAGGAGAGTGAGGGCAATCACATGGAAATGAGAGGAGCGTGGAGGAGTGAGAGGAAGTGTGAGGGCAATCACATGGAAATGAGAGGAGCGTAGAGGAGTGAGAGCAAGAGTGAGGGCAATCACATGGGAATGAGAGGAGCGTGGGGGAGTGAGAGGAAGAGTGAGGGCAATCACATAGAAATGAGAGGAGCGTGGAGGAGTGAGAGGAAGAGTGAAGCTCCCTATCCCTCCTCAACCGGTCCTCTAACCCGAACCTAGATGTAATACTGAATAGTGTATTTAGTGTCTACTTAGTGTTAACAACTTGATATGAATAGTTAATTAATTAATACTGAGATTTTTAATTTATAAATGAAATAATTAGTAAAAGTATTGTTGGGGAAAACTATATGCATTTATTTTATCACCATTCATCTAAGTTCAGAAGCCTGATAGTAATTATAATGGTGGCAATTGTCCGGGGGGTGACAATTGTCCGGGGGGTGACAATTGTCCGAGGGGTGGCAATTGTCCGAGGGGTGGCAATTGTCCGAGGGGTGGCAATTTTCCGGGGGGTGACAATTGTCCGAGGGGTGGCAATTGTCCGGTGGGTGACAATTGTCCGAGGGGTGACAATTGTCCGAGGGGTGGCAATTTTCGTAGTGGTGGCAATTTTCGTAGTGGTGGCAATTTTCGTAGTGGTGGCAATTGTCGTAGTGGTGGCAATTGTCGTAGTGGTGGCAATTGTCGTAGTGGTGGCAATTGTCGTAGTGGTGGCAATTGTCGTAGTGGTGGCAATTGTCGTAGTGGTGGCAATTGTCGTAGTGGTGGCAATTGTCGTAGTGGTGGCAATTGTCGTAGTGGTGGCAATTGTCGTAGTGGTGGCAATTGTCGTAGTGGTGGCAATTGTCGTAGTGGTGGCAATTTTCGTAGTGGTGGCAATTGTCGTAGTGGTGGCAATTGTCGTAGTGGTGGCAATTGTCGTAGTGGTGGCAATTGTCGTAGTGGTGGCAATTGTCGTAGTGGTGGCAATTGTCGTAGTGGTGGCAATTGTCGTAGTGGTGGCAATTTTCGTAGTGGTGGCAATTTTCGTAGGGGTGGCAATTGTCGTAGTGGTGGCAATTGTCGTAGTGGTGGCAATTGTCGTAGTGGTGGCAATTGTCGTAGTGGTGGCAATTGTCGTAGTGGTGGCAATTGTCGTAGTGGTGGCAATTTTCCAACCACATTAATTCCCTCCCCATTATTTTCAAAGCGTATGCTCATTTGTTCCAATAAGGCGGATAATTAGTCCTGTAAAAAGTTACTCGAGATAAGTGTTACAAATGGAGAAACGGTATCACCTCACTTGGCAGGAGGCGTATCTCTCTGTGTCTCTGATACATTTCTATGTATCTCTCTGTGTCTCTGATACATTTCTATCTATCACTTATTCATCTGTATCAATATTTTACACTTCAATTTTAAGGTGATGTCATACGAGCGTTTTTATATCGTTTTCGCAAAACATGGATGTATATGAAATGGGTTTAACAATAATTTCCTCAGAGTCAAAAACGCTCGTGTGACCGGCCCCTTACGCTCTTAAATTATTAGTTTGCCGTATTTTTTTCAGCATTGATTTTGTGTGATTCGTATCTCTAGCATTCGACTTATTGCGGTAAATTAGTTTCTTGTGATGGTTTTATATATTTATTTTGTACCCCATACCCATCTTCAATTAAATGTACTGACCTATGAAGAAGAAAATTGGGTTTATTTCTTTTTGTTACAGAAATGTATTGTTAAATTGTTTGTAAATTGACCATGCCTTTTCAATACTAGAAATACCTAACGGTCAATTTGACTGCTTTTTACTTTTCAAACATTTGTATCTCATGAATTATTTTTGGTACAAATAATAATAGAAATGTTTGGAATATACTAATAGATACAAATATTTTAAAAGTAAAAAACAATTAATACGACTGCTTTTTACTTTTCAAACAATAATATCTCATAAATTATTATTGTAGCCTACAAATAGTGATACAAATGCTTGAAATATACAAATGTTCGTAAAATAGAAAAGTCGACTGACTGCTTGGTAATTCTCGTGCCTAAAACTACTGTCTATAACTAATAACATTTACAAAGCTGGCACAGCAATGGCATATTCTACTATTTGCTGTGGCATTCTTTACAGTGTGCTGACGCAGCAGTTAGCTGATTGTTATTGAGGGCTGCAATTGGTGTAAGTGGCTGTGGGAATGTGTTGGACAATTTGCTACGTGATTTTGCGCAATGAACAATGAGATCAGCATCTCCACAAATATTGCAACAGTGTTACCATTATTATTATGAGCATGAATACATTCTTCATGGACGTCACGGATGTACTTGACTATATCTTCTGTAAAACATTTTCTCTTGTTTTTGATGGAAATAGATTTGTCCTGAAAATACTTAGCCTTTTCGTTAATTTCAGTTTCAGTGAAATTGGTGATCCAGGGTTGTGACAATATGCTTTCACAATCATAGAGAATATCACAGACGAAATGAAATGGTATCGGATACTATATACCGGAGGTGTAGAACCATTCAATACTCTATAATTCTCTCCGTCTATACTATTTCGGGATCTAAGATTTTAAAAGCATATTGTCACAACCCGAATGATAACAAAGGAATTCATATTTCATAGATAATGATTATTTCAAATGAAACCTCTTATATAAAACACAGATTGCTGAAACACTAACGGCAATTTTTATTCTCTGTGACAGAATTTTTTTTTTAAATTATTTTTTTGTATCGAATTCACTGGTGATTATTTTCCTTTTCGTCTATGCCTGTGTACACCTTGTAGCTTTCTTGTATTCATGAGCATTGTTACCGAATGGTGGAGGGTGAGTTTTTTCACAGAGCCACTTTCCTTTCTGACTGCTACCTTTAAGTCCCTTACAACATAAAGGTTATACCCCACAGAGGTTAGAGTGTGCGTTCAACCCTCTCAGGCCTTTTCTATTCTAGCAGATAAAATGCCACGTTTTTACCGCTCAGTTTACCTCTTCAATTAATCACAGTTAAAGGAATGAAAAGGCTGTAGAAACGCTAGTTAAGACTGCAAATTTGTTTTCTATTAATTTTACCGTGATTAATTGAAGAGGCATAAACTGAGCGGCCAAAACGCGGTGCTTTATCTGCTGGTAGGGAATCAGCATCAAGATTGATAGCGTTTAAATAGCGTGCCAATTGATTTACCGCTACTAGCGGGTATATTGATTTAAGGGTATGTTCTGAGTCTAGACTGAGTGGTGTCGTGTTCGCGTTGTAAAGGCACCTCTGTAGACTAATTACTGCTCTATGTGCTCTATGGTGCCGTCCTCACTCAGAGAAATGCTCTGTTTAGATACCACACTAATTAGACTGAAGCTGAATGCAGTGAGACGTACTTGTTAGCATGATGCTAAAGTTCTATGCTACGGTAAGTTACGAATTATCGGTCAGTACTACATCTTCGGTCATATAAAAAAAATATTATTATTACACAGTGCTATCTAATACTTCTGCAAACCCGGGTTTGCAGAAGTATTAGATAGCACTGTGTAATAATAATATTTTTTTTATATGACCGAAGATGTAGTACTGACCGATAATTCGTAGCTTACCCTATTGCATTTATTTTAGGGGGAGTTTTTTGGAGTTATTGAACGGTTTCACGATTTCGATTATATCAATTATACATTAATAAAAATAAAATATAAACAATATATATCATGTACTTTTTCCTCTATGATTGAAAATGTGGAATCATCCGGTAATTCGTATTTCCCTTGTCATTCTTTTTATGGCTTCAATTTGTTTTTATTTTCAGCATTCTAAATTTCATGTTAGTTTGACTCTTACTCGTTTATTTAGAATCATTTTAAATATTCAGCGATATGGTTTCAGATCCCGATATAGGTTTTGATTCCAAATGAAATGAATTCACAGTGTTTTTCATTTTTGGCTGTTATATTTGTTTTTAGTGATTGCTAACAAGTCTTGTATGGCATTTAACTAGTTAAGCTGTACAGGTAATTAAGCTTTGCAACCTTCCTTCTCATAGATCAGTAATGTTTTTAGCGTTCTACCTGTATAAGGCCCTTTACTTTACCTGTATAAGGCAGTTGTTCACTCCTTATACAGGCACTCGTTAACAGGTTCAAGTTAGAGGCTCATTAATTTGGTGCTGTAAAACTACACCTCCTTACCTGTAAAGAAATTAGAATAGAGAAGAGTATGATGTTCATATTGAAAAGATGCAGATATCGTTAAAAAGACGGTTTAAACTGAAACAAATTAAGATTTTAACAAATCTGTTTATTTCAAATTTGATATAAAAAAACATGTCTTCATGTTTTTTTTGTATATTAGTCTATGTACTAGTATTTTGTATATGTATTAATATTCTGTTTATTTATATGTAGGTTTGAAGTATTTACTTCTGTATTAAATTGGCGTGGTTCACCTCTGTAAGTGATACTCTACACTACCCTTAGTCATTGATACAGCGTGATACATTCTGATGGGCAGTGTGATGCAGACTGTTCTCCCTCGAGGTGATACTGATACCACAGATGTATCTCTCGTGAATTGTGATACTGTATGGCATCACCTGGTAGCCCAGATGATACATCTGGTTCTGAAGCATCTCTGGTAAATGTATCCTATGCATGAGATGCATATTGATACATATAGGTGTTTATAAAATATTTATTTATCTTCTTTAAAAAAACATGTTTTCGTTTTCCATAAAAAAATGTTTAAATTTTTCTTTTAATTAACAAAATACTAGCTACCTTGTCATTTAAAAATAACTCCATTGTTTTATGCCTATGTATCTTATTTCCTTCATTTCTCTTAATCTATTATTGGTTTCATTTAATTAATCTGGTATAAAAAATTGGCTTTTCTATTTCACTCTCCACATCCGAGTTAGTTTATTGTTTTTTTAAAGAGCTTATAATTGAATATCTTGGTGATTGCAATGAACTATCCTGTAGTGTTAGATTGACTGTAATATACTGCAGTGTTAGATTGACTGTAATATACTGCAGTGTTAGATTGACTGTAATATACTGTAGTGTTAGATTGACTGTAATATACTGTAGTGTTAGATTGACTGTAATATACTGCAGTGTTAGATTGACTGTAATATACTGCAGTGTTAGATTGACTGTAATATACTGCAGTGTTAGATTGACTGTAATATACTGCAGTGTTAGATTGACTGTAATATACTGCAGTGTTAGATTGACTGTAATATACTGCAGTGTTAGATTGACTGTAATATACTGCAGTGTTAGATTGACTGTAATATACTGCAGTGTTAGATTGACTGTAATATACTGCAGTGTTAGATTGACTGTAATATACTGCAGTGTTAGATTGACTGTAATATACTGCAGTGTTAGATTGACTGTAATATACTGCAGTGTTAGATTGACTGTAATATACTGCAGTGTTAGATTGACTGTAATATACTGTAGTGTTAGATTGACTGTAATATACTGCAGGATTGACTGTAATATACTGCAGTAAATATACTGTAGTGTTAGATTGACTGTAATATACTGTAGTGTTAGATTGACTGTAATATACTGCAGTGTTAGATTGACTGTAATATACTGCAGTGTTAGATTGACTGTAATATACTGCAGGATTGACTGTAATATACTGCAGTGTTAGATTGACTGTAGTATACTGCAGTAAATATACTGTAGTGTTAGATTGACTGTAATATACTGTAGTGTTAGATTGACTGTAATATACTGCAGTGTTAGATTGACTGTAGTATACTGCAGTAAATATACTGTAGTGTTAGATTGACTGTAATATACTGTAGTGTTAGATTGACTGTAGTATACTGCAGTAAATATACTGTAGTGTTAGATTGCCTGTAATATACTGCAGTGATATAGCTACTGAATAAAATTGCGAGTCAGCCTAGCTGACTCATCGTTTGAGTCAAGGCTGTCAAAGCTTCAATAGAGGAGTCTATTCTTGATTGACTCCACCTGAGTCAATCTGACTATGAATTAGGAGTCAATATGACTTGTTTATTAGTGAAATATTGGAATGAGTCAAATTGACTCACATTTTTGAGTCAGTTTTGGGACAAACTGAAAACTCTAAATTTGAGTCAATTTGACTCTTATTTTTTCTGAAGATATAGAAGAAGCATTTGGACAACATAGAGGGATCATTTTTTTTATAAAATTATAGTTTTTACTTTTGACATCAAAAATGATTGAACCAGCTTTATTTGTATGTGTATTCACAATAAGTACTCATATAAAATCGTAAACCGATTACTTTAATTAAATTTTCCATGGATGAGTAACAGAAAAAAATCCCCTGCGAAAAAAATCCCCCCGGAAATCATATTTATGCCCTATTTTTCTATTGATAATTACATATCCCTAGTTTTAATCTTTGATCATCAGTTACAAGCTAATTGCCCAATAAGAAACATCAAGTTTATGAGATGTATAGTCACTGTAGCTGTAGACTCGTAAAACTGTAGAAGATAAAAAAGAGGTAACATTCAAATAAGTTAAATTTTGGATATATATACGAAATTTTGTTTATGTTCAATACTTGGTTAGTTAAAATCAGTTTATTCTGCATCGTTTATTCAAGTGGTAATACATATTAAGTGAATGACATCGTTTGAACATTTCTGTGCCTTAATTTTCTATTGATAGTTATATATCGCTAGTTTTAATATATATATAATACATATATTATGTTACATGTATGTATGTTAATTAAATGTCACAATCACAAAAGGTATAGTTACTGTAATTCAATTTTAAAGATTGTTATAAAATAATCATTTAAGGAATTTTCCTTAGAGCAACCTAGTGCTGGTAACACTCCTCTGAAGAATCGCAAATATCAAGAATTTTTTATTAGACTTCGCAATGTGGTAGAAAGATATGAAGAATATAGTTCATTTATAAGCTATATTAGGGCCATAACATACAATTTAAACTTTCAGTTTTGTACAGCCTATTTACAATTTTGTAACGTTAGTTTGCTAAAGTCTACATATTTTATATTTGTTAATTCAAACTGTTGTAATTTGATACAATGAGTAGATGCTTTTCTCATTTTGTAGTTTTTTTGGGGAAATATGAAAGTATTTATTACATATTCTATTTATGACTTGAGGATATTCTTTCTTCGTTTGATGCTATCCGGGGAAATTTTTCCGGGTGGATTTTTTCCTCCGGAGGACATTTTCCTAGACCCACTAGTATGCACAGAACCAACATTTTTCTCTAAATCAGAACATGGATGACTTATGTTTTTACTCCACCTTCACTCGTCGGTGTTATTATTTCCCCGCTAACGCCCCATTCATTTGCATTGCATTTCTAGTCACTATCTCTAAAGGGCCGTACACACGTAGATTTAAGTCTTTCGACCAGACTTTTTGCTAAGCTCCTCCTACTTTTTAAACAATATTTTTGAACCATTTAAGAAAAAACGATAAAATTATAATTTATTTTAGTTGGTATCTACGATACCTGCAGGTAAATTATAATTTTATCGTTTTTACATAAATGATTCAAAAATATTGTTTAAAAAGTAGGAGGAGCTTAGCAAAAAGTCTGGTGGAAAGACTTAAATCTACGTGTGTACGGCCCTATTGACCTATTCCTTCATATACACCTACTGTGATAAATAGTATAGGTGGAGAAGGGTGTTCCAGAGAAATAGTTAAATTAGTTTGATTTTTTATTTCTTTTGTAAATTTGATGAATCTGTATATTTTAGATCTCATTAAAATTACCATTAGGTATTGCATGGGATAAGTAGTCGGTATAGATTGAAAATAGTATTCTCTTAAAATAATAATTCTGAATATTAGAAGAAATGTATGAAAATTCGATTCAAAACCTATTTAATGCGTTAAAAAACAGGGTGGTATTTCAAGTTAATTTAAATATTTGTTTATAATTCCAAGAACAGTGGACCGATTGAGATGAGTTCTTGCTAGGGTGCTAGTTATTAATAACTAGCTAGGGTGCTAGTTATTAGTTCTGCTAGTTTAAGGACCAGTACCTAGTGGGTTCGCATTCTAGACTTTCATAGAGGTCACGCCTAGTTATTTAGATGAGAAGGGGAGTATCTGACAAGGTGAATATCTAAGGTATCTAACAAGGTGAATATCTAAGGTATCTAACAAGGTGAATATCTAAGGTATCTAACAAGGTGAATATCTAAGGTATCTAACAAGGTGAATATCTAAGGTATCTAACAAGGTGAATATCTAAGGAATCTACTCATTCACCTTCAGTATTCTGTGAAGGAAATGAAAAGTTACCTTTTCACTCCCATTGATACTGATATCTAAGAATGCCTGTTTAGATAAGGTGATATCTTAGAATGCTTTAGATAAGGTGATATCTAAGAATGCTTTAGATAAGGTGATATCTTAGAATGCCTGTTTAGATAAGGTGATATCTTAGAATGCTTTAGATAAGGTGATATCTAAGAATGCTTTAGATAAGGTGATATCTTAGAATGCCTGTTTAGATAAGGTGATATCTTAGAACACTTGTTTAGATAAGGTGATATCTTAGAATGCCTGTTTAGATAAGGTGATATCTTAGAATGCTTGTTTAGATAAGGTGATATCTTAGAATGCCTGTTTAGATAAGGTGATATCTTAGAATGCCTGTTTAGATAAGGTGATATCTTAGAATGCCTGTTTAAATAAGGTGATATCTTAGAATGCCTGTTCAGATAAGGTGATATCTAACCTTATTTACCTTTACGTATATAATTAGTATAGTTTGTTTTCTGTGGATAAATGACACTATTTTCTCTTGTTTCTACTACAAAGTTCCTTGTAGTTGCAATAACTAAAGTGTGTGATGCAGCAAAGAGGTTAAATTCCACTTGCTAATATTTACCCGCACTCCCTTACAAACATTCTGTGTTTTTTATTGTCTGAGTAGCGTATTATCTTTAGAAGAAGGTGCCTCCTCCATATTGCCAGGGTAAATAATCCTCTGGCCACACTTTCCCTTTCGCTCTACAGTCAGGCCTGTGCAGTCTACAGTCAGGCCTGTACAGTGTACAGTCAGGCCTGTACAGTGTACAGTCAGGCCTGTACAGTCTACAGTCAGGCCTGTACAGTCTGCAGTCAGGCCTGTACAGTCTGCAGTCAGGCCTGTACAGTCTACAGTCAGGCCTGTACAGTCTACAGTCAGGCCTGTACAGTCTACAGTCAGGCCTGTACAGTCTACAGTCAGGCCTGTACAGTCTACAGTCAGGCCTGTACAGTCTACAGTCAGGCCTGTACAGTCTACAGTCAGGCCTGTACAGTCTACAGTCTGGCCTGTACAGTCTACAGTCTGGCCTGTACAGTCTACAGTCTGGCCTGTACAGTCTACAGTCTGGCCTGTACAGCCTACAGTCTGGCCTGTACAGCCTACAGTCTGGCCTGTACAGCCTACAGTCAGGCCTGTACAGTCTACAGTCAGGCCTGTACAGTGTACAGTCAGGCCTGTATAGTCTACAGTAAGGCCTGTACAGTCTACAGTCTGCTCTACAATCAGGCCTGTACAGTCTACAGTCTGCTCTACAATCAGGCCTGTACAGTCTACAGTCT
This sequence comes from Caprella mutica, assembly GCA_947561585.1. NCBI lineage: Eukaryota > Metazoa > Arthropoda > Malacostraca > Amphipoda > Caprellidae > Caprella > Caprella mutica. The sequence goes on from CANNZV010000890.1 coordinate 45,062, forward strand.
GCTCTACAGTCAGGCCTGTACAGTGTACAGTCAGGCCTGAACAGTCTACAGTCAGGCCTGAACAGTCTACAGTCAGGCCTGTACAGTTTACAGTCTGCTCTACAGTCAGGCCTGTACAGTGTACAGTCAGGCCTGTACAGTCTACAGTCTGCTCTACAGTCAGGCCTGTACAGTGTACAGTCTGCTCTACAGTCAGGCCTGTACAGTCTACAGTCAGGCCTGTACAGTCTACAGTCTGCTCTACAGTCTACAGTCAGGGCTGTACAGTCTACAGTCAGGCCTGTACAGTCTACAGTCAGGCATGTACAGTGTACAGTCTGCTGTACAGTCAGGCCTGTACAGTCTACAGTCAGGCATGTACAGTCTACAGTCAGGCCTGTACAGTCTACAGTCAGGCCTGTACAGTCTACAGTCAGGCCTGCACACTGTACAGTCTACAGTCAGGCCTGTACAGTCCACAGTCAGGCCTGTACAGTCTACAGTCAGGCCTGTACAGTCTACAGTCAGGCCTGTACAGTCTACAGTCAGGCATGTACAGTCTACAGTCAGGCATGTACAGTCTACAGTCAGGCATGTACAGTCTACAGTCAGGCATGTACAGTCTACAGTCAGGCCTGTACAGTGTACAGTCAGGCCTGTACAGTGTACAGTCAGGCATGTACAGTCTACAGTCAGGCATGTATAGTCTACAGTCAGGCATGTATAGTCTACAGTCAGGCATGTACAGTCTACAGTCAGGCATGTACAGTCTACAGTCAGGCCTGTACAGTCTACAGTCAGGCCTGTACAGTCTACAGTCAGGCCTGTACAGTGTACAGTCAGGCATGTACAGTGTACAGTCAGGCATGTACAGTCTACAGTCAGGCCTGTACAGTCTACAGTCAGGCATGTACAGTCTACAGTCAGGCCTGTACAGTCTACAGTCAGGCCTGTACAGTCTACAGTCAGGCCTGTACAGTCTACAGTCAGGCCTGTACAGTCTACAGTCAGGCCTTTACAGTGTACAGTCTGCTGTACAGTCAGGCCTGTACAGTGTACAGTCTGCTCTACAGTCAGGCCTGTACAGTGTACAGTCTGCTCTACAGTCAGGCATATACAGTGTACAGGCATACTTTACAGTCAGTATCGGTAATACAGTACAGGCCTATCTAAGCTTCATATTGATACTATACTTATATAGTACATGTCTGCTCCAAAATCAGTAAAATATACATGTAATTGCACTTATAGTCATACATGTCTGCGTGCTCTTTAATCTTTGTAAATTGCTATCTGTGTAAATCAATTATTCACAGTGTGTTTGTGCGGTATAATACACACTGCATGTGTGAATCACATCCAACTACACAGTCTGTGTAAATCACATCCAACTACACAGTCTGTGTAAATCACATCCAACTACACAGTCTGTGTAAATCACATCCAACTACACAGTCTGTGTAAATCACATCCAACTACACAGTCTGTGTAAATCACATCCAACTACACAGTCTGTGTAAATCACATCCAACTACACAGTCTGTGTAATACCACACATTACAGTGTGTCAGTTCGTTTGTAAGCGCCTCTAAAAGGTTAAGGTTGTGGTGATTCACCTTACCATATTGGTACTCTTACTCTCTTATGTGCTCTTACTCTCTTATGTGCTCTTACTCTCTTATGTACTCTTACTCTCTTATGTGCTCTTACTCTCTTATATGCTCTTACTCTCTTATATGCTCTTACTCTCTTATGTGCTCTTACTCTCATATATGCTCTTACTCTCATATATGCTCTTACTCTCTTATGTGCTCTTACTCTCTTATATGCTCTTACTCTCTTATGTGCTCTTACTCTCATATATGCTCTTACTCTCTTATGTGCTCTTACTCTCTTATATGCTCTTACTCTCTTATGTGCTCTTACTTTTCTCTTATTAATTCATAATTAGAATAAAGTAAAGAATTCCAATTTTTCTAATGTATGCATAATTCAAACTAAAACTCTTATATCTCAATAAAACTCTCCTTTATTCATTAGTGTACCTACACATTATTTCTTTAATTACATTCCTGTACATTATTTCTACTACTCTTTTTGACTTTCGCTATGCCTTTTGCAGGATTTGACCTTCACCATTGGTATACATTATTTCGCCATTAGTAACAAGATGGTTAAATTTATACACTGAGGCACATTTTATTTCTTTAGAAGGTATTGGATACTGTATCAGAATATTGAGATGGTAAGAATGAAGCTATTTACTGGAGAATAAAGACTGTATTTCGGTAGCTCCAAAGTCCATAGAATGACCTTGTACATGATTATGGTTTATTAAGTGGATTAGGTATAATTTAAGAAGATTATTTAGTGCATATAGTTTTTTGTAAAGGATTTCTTATTGAGGCAGACCTACCATTAATGACCGACCATAAAGTAATAAAAATTTTGGACTTAGTTTTTGTGAAGGTGTTCACGATATGACACTATCTCTTAAATTATGTTTAAGACTTCTTTTTTTATTACTGTATTTTAAAATTATTTATCCGAAGGAATCTGCTTTTAATTTGCACATTAACAGTATATTATTAATGCTTTCTATTTGCCGACATCGTTAGGTTATAATTACTACCTATTTCTTTTGAATGTACCATGTCCCTCTCTGTGTTCTGGTCATGTTCACACTGGTACATTGTCTGTTCTGTGATAGATTGGACAGTGTAATCTAAAGCCTGGTTACTATGCAGACTAGACATGGTACTAGTAGACATGGTACTAGTAGACATGGTACTAGTAGACATGGTACTAGTAGACATGGTACTAGTAGACATGGCACTAGTAGACATGGCACTAGTAGACATGGTACTAGTAGACATGGTACTAGTAGACATGGTACTAGGCAATTATGACTTCTATTGATGACGGAACCACAAAACCATCATTTACGTTAGACAACGCTCTTATTGTTAATTAAGATAATTAAAATTAGTTAAAGTTTACAAATGCAATAGTTATTGTTAGTGTATATTTCATTTATATTCTATTATTATAGTCATATTCAGTTTGAAACTACCTAGCCGTTTTCTTTTGATGAATCTGTATTATGATGATGTTATAAAAAAAAAACACTTTAGTACGGACTAGGGTAAGTTCCGAGTTATCGGACGGTTCCACATTTTCGAGCATATAAGAAGGAATATATATAAAAATTATACAGTTTTCATTTTGTTTGGTATTCACTATTCCTGTCGCTATATAATGGATAACAAGTAAATTAAGGTAAATATTGTATATTTTTTCTTATATGACCGAAAATGTGAAACTGACCGATAATTTGTAACTTATCCTATATATATATATTTTCTTTTGTGATCGATAACGTGGAACTGTTCGATATCTCAGAACTTACCCTAATGTTTCTGTTATATGAGTACTGTTCGAGTACACTTGCATTTTAATGTACTTTTTATTTTTGGTACAGGAAAACAGATGACCATGGGTAGGCCTACCGTAGATCTGCCCTTCCATTGCCTTTATTTTAACCGGTACTGGTTTTATATGATTATAGGAAATATATTATTGAATTATAATTCTTTACAGTGTTCATGATAAGACATTTTATTATGGTTATTTGTTTAGCATCATTATTTCGATTAGTGAAATGTATACTAACTATCCATTTAAATTCCATATCAATAAGTTATACAGGGTGACCCACAAAAGAGTACCCAAGTTTGAATTAATACAAATATAGTACACGTACAATCTTAAGCAATGACGGTGGTACAATGGATACATGAAAAAAAAAAATTACTTCAACTCATTTTTTTAACTACTTATAAATACGATATTTATATTAATTCAAAGTTGTGTACACTTTTTGTGGGTCACCCTGTATACTTCAATTACCCAATTAAATTTAGTTAACGTACATACAGGGTGGGGCGTAAGTTTGGAAGCAAATGAAAGTGCATATTATAATCCAACGAAAAATATATTTAATAATTTACAGTTATGTATTATTACATAAGGGTTTTAAGAATTCAAAATTCATAAATTTATTCAAAATGTCCCCCCTTGTTTTTAATAACAGCCTCAAATCTCCTCCGAACTCCTCCTACTGCGGCACGCAACTGTTCTTGTGAAATTTCCTTCCAAGATCTCTGGAGCGAACGCTTTAAATCATCCACACTGCGATGGAATTTACCACAGGCCGTTTAAACAAAGAATGGACCATACCGAAAAGTCCATAGGATTAACATCTGGAGAGCAGGGAGGCCACATTTCTTTGGACCAAAACCGTGGAAGATGGTCATGGCACCAGTTTTGAGTGACATTTGCAGTATGTGAAGTCGCGTCTTGCTGAAATGTTCATAGAGTGTCATTACCGAAGTGATCCTTAGCTGACTCCAACATTGGCGTCAAAATATTCTCAATATAACATTTAGCATTGATTTTGGCGCCTTGTTCCACAAAAATTAAAGGAGATCTCCAAGTTTCTGAAGCGGCGGCCCAGACCATTACTGAAGCAGGTTTCATGGTTCTGCGGACAGTTTTTTGGTTGTATGGGATGTCTTTTGCACTTTTACCAATTATTCTGTCATTCCTCCGGTTGTGAGCCATTTCCACTGTGAAAATTTTTTCGTCAGACAAAACAATTTCACCAGCCGTGCCAGACTTCAATTCTCTCAGAAGTGCCTTGCTTCTCTCCAATCTCTTTTTCTTTACAGCTTCTGACAGAGTCTGTCTTTTTTGGAGGGTGAAAGAGGACATCTTTAGGTCTTCTTTGATAACTCTTCTCATTGTTCTGGGACTCACATTAGCTGTTTTGGCTAACAATCGTATTGACCTTTTCGGGTTCCTCCTGATCTTCTCTCGGGCACATTTTATCAGTTGTTTGGTGCGTTGTGAGCGTGGTCTACCACTTCTTGGACGATCAGTCAAGTCTCCTCTCTCATTAAAACGCTTCACACACTTCCAAACAGTCGATCTCGCAATTGAGAGAGTCTTTGAAATGACGGAACCTGACTTCCCGGCACGGTGTAGAGCAATAATGGCTTCTCTTTTGTCTGACATTTTTGAATTGACTAAATTTTTATAAAAAAATAACACTGCCACGTCATAATGTAGTGTCTCTACTATAGTTCAAACCCTATCACCTACTTAGGAACTTATTTTTAAGAATTATATTAATGTTTGAAAAATTGCTTCCAAACTTACGCCTCACCCTGTAGATTGATTGGTGCTATTTTTTACTGTGAACTATGCGGATCACTGCCTTTATACACATTGAGAAACATTTATTATAGTACCATAGGTTGAAGTCTATGCTATTTTAGTTCAAATGTATAATCCAACTGAACGTATAATTGAACAAAATGGATGATTATCATAGTACCTACTAGTTACCTCGAGAAATATTCATTATACTACCATAGGCTAAACTTTATAAGTTTATGATATTTAACTAAAGATTAGAAAATATATATCCCAACGTCACGTTTAATTAAAACTAAATTGACGAATGTTTAAATACAATTTAGAATTGGGAATATGAATATCTATCCAATGTCCCTCCCTATTCCTCAGATATGTTATAAATTAGCCTCTTTTTTCCAAGACTAAATTCACAAGTCTTACTTCGAAACATTTCATTGAACGATAAAAATACAAAATAAAGCATATTTAAATAAATAAACAATAGTAACCGATATCTATCACGATAACTCTCTTCTCTACCACATCTGTCAGTCTTAGTCTCTTTCCTAACTATATTAGTGTTGACACTTCCTGTGCGGTAGAGGACACTGGTGTCACAAAGGGAACACTGACTTCATTATTCACCCCTATAGTTCTTGCTAATGTGATGGTATACATGTTATTATCTATTTGGTTCTTGCTAATGTAATAACTTGTATGTTATTTATTTTGGCTGAGATAACTTCTTTAGTTACTGTTCAATGCTTTACAGGTCATTTAGTCAGTTTATGTTGTTATTAATTGTAAATACAGTATTTGACAAAATGATACTTAAATGGGAGGTTGGAGTATCGCGTGGTGGTTTGGATGCAGTATATCGCGTGGTGGTTTTGATGCAGTATATCGCGTGGTGGTTTAGATGCAGTATATCGCGTGGTGGTTTTGATGCAGTATATCGCGTGGTGGTTTAGATGCAGTATATCGCGTGGTTGTTTTGATGCAGTATCGCGTGGTGGTTTTGATGCAGTATATCGCGTGGTGGTTTAGATGCAGTATATCGCGTGGTGGTTTTGATGCAGTATATCGCGTGGTGGTTTAGATGCAGTATATCGCGTGGTGGTTTTGATGCAGTATATCGCGTGGTGGTTTAGATGCAGTATATCGCGTGGTTGTTTTGATGCAGTATCGCGTGGTGGTTTTGATGCAGTATATCGCGTGGTGGTTTAGATGCAGTATATCGCGTGGTGGTTTAGATGCAGTATATCGCGTGGTGGTTTGGATGCAGTATATCGCGTGGTGGTTTAGATGAAGTATATCGCGTGGTGGTTTAGATGCAGTATATCGCGTGGTGGTTTTGATGCAGTATATCGCGTGGTGGTTTAGATGAAGTATATCGCGTGGTGGTTTAGATGCAGTATATCGCGTGGTGGTTTAGATGCAGTGTCGCGTGGTGGTTTGGATGCAGTATCGCGTGGTGGTTTGGATGCAGTATATCACGTGGTGGTTTGGATGCAGTATCGCGTGGTGGTTTGGATGCAGTATCGCGTGGTGGTTTGGATGCAGTATATCACGTGGTGGTTTGGATGCAGTATCGCGTGGTGGTTTGGATGCAGTATCGCGTGGTGGTTTGGATGCAGTATCGCGTGGTGGTTTGGATGCAGTATCGCGTGGTGGTTTGGATGCAGTATATCGCGTGGTGGTTTTGATGCAGTATATCGCGTGGTGGTTTGGATGCAGTATATCGCGTGGTGGTTTTGATGCAGTATATCGCGTGGTGGTTTGGATGCAGTATATCGCGTGGTGGTTTTGATGCAGTATATCGCGTGGTGGTTTTGATGCAGTATAGCGTGGTGGTTTAGATGCAGCATCGCGTGGTGGTTTTAGATGCAGTATCGTGTGGTGGTTTTGGATGCAGTATCGCGTGGTGGTTTTAGATGCAGTATCGTGTGGTGGATTTGGATGCAGTATCGCGTGGTGGTTTTGATGCAGTATATCGCGTGTTGTCCCTAGATAAGTGGCTACTATCACGCACCACTCTTCACATCAATCACGCTGAATATTCTCTTTAATCTATCTGGCTGACTATCATATAAATGATTAATGTTATTACCGCACCATTTAGCCGTTATTAAGCTTCACTTTTTGGGAGTCCAGTTGTTTGATTTAATCAGTGTTTGGTATGACTAAGTTACTGGCAGCTACAATTATACACCAAGGAGCCTTTTGATAATTTGAATCACAGTCTTTGATATCTTGAGAGCATTGAAGTTTGGGCTAATTGAAAGACCTCGAGAGTGTATCTAAGGCTCTCAAATTGAGAGCAATGGGAGCAAAAGAGAGCTCTCATTTAAACCTTATTCTATTCAGTGCATGCGTACTAACTAACTATCACTCCTATTAAAAGTCTTCAGCAAATCAATCAGCAGAGCCAAGTTAGTTCGAATTCACTTTCGCACCATCTGTTTTAGCCTGTCACATACACCTGTGACCTGTCTGTCCTCTGTGTGGGGTGTGCTTGACCATCTCCTGTGATATTCCTACCGCACTCCCACCAACTACTGTGTACGTACCTCAGACCGGTTTTACGAACGTACACGAGTGTCTACACAGTACGGAGATAAGTAGGAACTGGTTAGCGGTGTCACATATCTTTGCTACCTTCTTTCTATCTATTTATATGTACAATATCATCAGTTTTCCTTCTTTGTTAACCCTTTAGGGTACGTACCGAATTATCGGTCAGTTCCACATCTTCGGTCATATAAGAAAGACCAATATAAAAGTCATTTCACTAGGATTGGTTGAGTAAAAACAACCAACCAATCCTAGTGAAATAATGATTACTAAATCGTTTTTTCCTTAATGATCGAAGATGTGGAACTGACCGATAATTCGTAACTTACTCTATACTATCAGTGTTTATTTAACTCACGACTATAAAGTATAATGTACAGCCAAACATTGCCATGTGTTTCACCATATGTTACTAATAGTGATCTATGAGAGGGTACGTACATACGGCACTAATAAGACAGTGTTTAGAGCACCACACTAGACTCATTTGGCCTAACTAATAATACTAGTCATATTTTAATTAATGTACTTTTGTATTAGTGATAAAGGTATTTCATCAATGTGAATTGTGAAATTATTATTATAGGTACTTTATTTTATTTATATGGTAAAGTATTAATAAAAAAATGGAATTTAAATCTCTGAGGAAAATTTCAATATGTTTTTTATATAAATAAAAATAGTCTAAATATTAAAATATATTTTATTGCTCATATTTAATATAATTATCTATAGAAATTTTTTTTCTTTATTTTGATTAACATCTTGTAATCGAAACTTCAGCCCCAAGGATTTTGCGATACATAATGTTAGGATATGTTTGATGTACTGGATGCCTAATGTTTCAGTCTTATATTACTACTTTTAATTCTCTGTATTCCGTTCAGAACAACGCACTGTATTACCTCATGCACTTTAAAGGGAATGAAGAGAATGATGATGCACTGAATTGTATCTTTTAATATTTTCCAATGTTGGTTTTCCATCTCGGTGTCTCTTGGTGTTCAAATTATTATACTCTGGAAAATAAACAGTCCTCGTGTGAATTTATTTTAGCAAAAATTGCCACAGAACGAATTAGTGCAATCATATTAGAATCATTTCTGAGATATCGGATGGTTGTATGGAAATAGATACTCATTAAAATAATTAGATTTTTTTTAGGATCATATTACCATCTTTATGTGGATCATAGTTCACTTTAGTACACTGTGACTTAGGTCAGTTACCTCTCTGTTAGATGTTTGGTATATGCTAGGGTGAAAGTAGGCATATAATACAGTTAGGCAGTGATGTATGTAAGAAAGCTACTCAGTGTATGTAGTGTGTAAAAGATATCTATTCTATTTAGAATGATGTAGAGATATGTCCTTTGGTTCTTAATTTAACATATTGAAATTAATAATTCATTAAAAAAGTTATAGTTTTAACTAAATACCAATATAAGCATTTTTTATGTTACATAATAATCGTCATTATGGCGTAGACTTGTTCGTAGCAGAGTGTTCTAATATAAAAAGGCCTTCTTGTAGTCCCCGGAATTTAATATTGGGCCGCATGTTTTATTTCTCTTAAAATCTTCCCCGAAATGGTGCGAAGAAAAGAGTGTTTATGCACTGCATTCTTTTCGGTATGACAATTTAACAGTTCTCCACACCAAGAATTCCGTGATTGCTATAATAACATCTCTTTGTGTATGCGGTATTTACGCGCCCATCGTTTAATATTTGGTTATACAGTAGAACTCCTCTATAGTGAACTCCTCTATAGTGAACTCCTCTATAGTGAACTCCTCTATAGTGAACTCCTCTATAGTGAACTCCTCTATAGTGAACTCCTCTATAGTGAACTGTTCTATAGTGAACTCCTCTATAGTGAACTCCTCTATAGTGAACTCCTCTATAGTGAACTCCTCTATAGTGAACTCCTCTATAGTGAACTCCTCTATAGTGAACTGTTCTATAGTGAACTGTTCTATAGTGAACTCCTCTATAGTGAACTCCTCTATAGTGAACTCCTCTATAGTGAACTCCTCTATAGTGAACTCCTCTATAGTGAACTCCTCTATAGTGAACTGTTCTATAGTGAACTGTTCTATAGTGAACTCCTCTATAGTGAACTCCTCTATAGTGAACTGTTCTATAGTGAACTCCTCTATAGTGAACTCCTCTATAGTGAACTCCTCTATAGTGAACTCCTCTATAGTGAACTGTTCTATAGTGAACTGTTCTATAGTGAACTGTTCTATAGTGAACTCCTCTATAGTGAACTGTTCTATAGTGAACTCCTCTATAGTGAACTCCTCTATAGTGAACTCCTCTATAGTGAACTCCTCTATAGTGAACTCCTCTATAGTGAACTCCTCTACAGTAGAACTCCTCTATAGTGAATGAGGTAGGATGTAACCCTTGTAATGAACAAATTTTCTGTAGTCTGCTATGAAAACGAATCCAAAACCATCAGTTTTTACTCTTTAGGAAATTATTGGCTATTTTATGGCATACCAAAGAAAATTTGTTCACTATAGAGGAGTTCACTATAGAGAGTTCACTATAGAGGAGTTCACTATAGAGGAGTTCACTATAGAGGAGTTCACTATAGAGGAGTTCACTATAGAGGAGTTCACTATAGAGGAGTTTACTGTACTGCTCACAAAGAAGAAGGAAGGAAGCATGATTATATATGAAGAATGTGTGATAAATTAGGACATAGGGTGATCTAATTGCGACTCCGCAGACGCGTTTATCCCCTCTGGACGTAGTGTTGGGAATAACAAAAAGTACATTATACTCCTCTGCCACACTTTCTACAGGAACTAACGCGACGCAAGTTAGGAGATAGCGCCACATTGGCCTCTCTTTGGTTCTATTTTATTGTGCCCCTCTATACTGGAGAGAGATAAAATGCCGCGTTTTCACTACCCAGTTAGCGCCTCTTCAATTAATCACGGTTAAATTAATGGAAGGCGGTAGAAACGCTAGTGTAGACTACAAATTTGCTTCCCATTCATCTAACCGTGATTAATTGAACAGGCGTAAACTGGGTGGTGAAAACGCGGCGTTTTAACTGCTAGTATAGATTGGGCCTCAGGGTATCATGTAATGACTCTGGTTGTGACAATATGCTTTTAAAATCATAGATCCTGAAAATATTATAGACGGAGAGATGTGAAGAGTATTGAATGGTTCTACGCGAGCGGTATACAATATTCGATACCATTTCGTCTCTGATATTCTTAATATCTATGATTCTAAAGCATATAGTCACAACCCTGGTATTAAGGTATAATGCCTGAAGTTGTAATTTAATTTTAGATTGAATTTAAAGGTTGATGGTAATTAGTGTATTCTAATTAATCAGTTATTCACTCATTAAATTTGTTGTTTAATTGCAAAGTAAGTGCTACACATTGGTAGCACTTAGACACTCACAGTAACAGTAAAGTGCGTGTTAGCATTGGCATGAACTAAACTGGTTTTTAGAAATTTCTGTCAGACATACCATCACCCACTTTCCAAGTACTGCGAGTCTTATTGCAGACCCCTATTTAGTAATTGCTTTAAGTTAGTGCAACTACTGTGTATAATGTGTCCAAACGCATCTTCATATGATTCAAGTTAAACTCTCTACTTGCTGTAAATTGGAGGCATATTTGCGTAGACTAATTAGTTAATTTGCTAGATGGTAATCTTCGAAATGAATGAATGGGCCAGATGAGGCCGTGCCTGCCTGCCAGCCTTCAACGTGACTGCACGCACATACGCACCTACAGGGCGGGTCTCTGTTTATTATTTTACTGCGTAAGGAGGGGCGGTGGTGGCACTGCGTCAAGGGGGGCGGGGAGGAGGCACTGCGTAAAGAGGGCTGGGGGGGGGGGGGGATATTAACTTGACAGAGCGGGCTGTACTTGACTTCAAGAGAGTCATTCTTACTCTGTATTTCATCGTCTCTATTAGATTGGTTATGAATTGAAATTTGATATTCCTCGACTATATATATTGGCGACTGAGAAATTGATGAATAATCAATTTATGTTATTTGATGAGATCAGTTGAGTTATTATTTGCTGCTAGTGGATTTGCAATGAATATATATATGAGAGGGAGATTTGTCAGTTAATATATTATATCAATGATATTATGTATGTGTGTGTAATCTATTGTAATAGCTATCTATTATTGTAATTATGGTCCTCCTTCACAGCTCTAATTAAACTATTGAGTTTAATTGAAGCAATGATGGGAGTGTTTGCTCTTCTGATTCGATGCTTCTTACATTAGTGTATGTATGTACAGTGTTAATACAGAGTGTACTGTGTAGTTTGTATATTGTACAGTGTTAATACAGAGTGTACTGTGTAGTTTGTATATTGTACAGTCTAGTGTATATATTGTACAGTGTTGATACAGAGTGTACTGTGTAGTTTGTATATTGTACAGTCTAGTGTATATTGTACAGTCTTAATTTGTATATTGTACAGTCTAGTTAGTATATTGTACAGTCTAATTTGTATATTGTACAGTCTAGTTAGTATATTGTACAGTCTAATTTGTATATTGTACAGTCTAATTTGTATATTGTACAGTCTAATTTGTATATTGTACAGTCTAGTTAGTATATTGTACAGTCTAATTTGTATATTGTACAGTCTAGTTAGTATATTGTACAGTCTAATTTGTATATTGTACAGTCTAATTTGTATATTGTACAGTCTAATTTGTATATTGTACAGTCTAGATAGTATATTGTACAGTGTAGATAGTATATTGTACTGTGTAGATAGTATATTGTACTGTGTAGATAGTATATTGTACTGTGTAGATAGTATATTGTACTGTGTAGATAGTATATTGTACTGTGTAGATAGTATATTGTACTGTGTAGATAGTATATTGTACTGTGTAGATAGTATATTGTACTGTGTAGATAGTATATTGTACTGTGTAGATAGTATATTGTACAGTGTAGATAGTAAATTGTACAGTGTAGATAGTAAATTGTACAGTGTAGATAGTATATTGTACAGTGTAGATAGTATATTGTACAGTGTAGATAGTATATTGTACTGTGTAGATAGTATATTGTACTGTGTAGATAGTATATTGTACTGTGTAGATAGTATATTGTACTGTGTAGATAGTATATTGTACTGTGTAGATAGTATATTGTACTGTGTAGATAGTATATTGTACAGTGTAGATAGTATATTGTACAGTGTAGATAGTATATTGTACAGTGTAGATAGTATATTGTACAGTGTAGATAGTATATTGTACTGTGTAGATAGTATATTGTACTGTGTAGATAGTATATTGTACTGTGTAGATAGTATATTGTACTGTGTAGATAGTATATTGTACTGTGTAGATAGTATATTGTACTGTGTAGATAGTATATTGTACAGTGTAGATAGTATATTGTACTGTGTAGATAGTATATTGTACAGTGTAGATAGTATATTGTACAGTGTAGATAGTATATTGTACTGTGTAGATAGTATATTGTACTGTGTAGATAGTATATTGTACTGTGTAGATAGTATATTGTACTGTGTAGATAGTATATTGTACTGTGTAGATAGTATATTGTACTGTGTAGATAGTATATTGTACAGTGTAGATAGTATATTGTACAGTGTAGATAGTATATTGTACAGTGTAGATAGTATATTGTACAGTGTAGATAGTATATTGTACTGTGTAGATAGTATATTGTACTGTGTAGATAGTATATTGTACTGTGTAGATAGTATATTGTACTGTGTAGATAGTATATTGTACTGTGTAGATAGTATATTGTACTGTGTAGATAGTATATTGTACTGTGTAGATAGTATATTGTACTGTGTAGATAGTATATTGTACTGTGTAGTTCGTATTAATTCTAATATAGTTTATTTCATCAAACGTGATATATTACATTCATGACAATAAAGTTAAAATCCTAAAAAAAACATTCTTGACGGTTCTCTTTGTTGAATAAAATTAATTCTTGATATTTGTGTACTGTGTAGTTTGTCTCGTGTACTGTGTAGTTTGTCTTGTGTACTGTGTAGTTTGTCTTGTGTACTGTGTATTTTGTCTTGTGTACTGTGTAGTTTGTCTTGTGTACTGTGTAGTTTCATCTGTGTCCATATACAGTATCTCTTGTTTCACTATATACATTATACAGTGTGCATAACTATATACTGTAACTAGTACAGTATAAGCCTTCACTGCACATCACTAGAATTATTACACAACATATTCAGTGAATATTGTTCAGATTCGTGATTGAATACATTGGAATCAGATCAAATGAAGCAATTGTGATTAATTACACTGACGTCATCAATTGACCTTCAGTAATTGTACTGAACATAAAACCAATTGATTCGCTTTTAATTATACCTAATAATGTCAGAAGAGATCAACTGAATTCTTTCATTAGCTGTAAAATTGAATCCATTTGTTAATCAGAGGAATTGAACCCGAGTTACATTTTAGTGTCTATCGCTTTGAAACTGTGCAATCAATTTCTGGTGTCTCTTATCCATGTAAAATATAAGTGTTATTAATTTGATGTATCTCTGTGATGTCTTGAAGCGTGTTCAATTCACAGCTATCTTGCAAAAGTTTATTCCAGCAAATTGCTTGATCCAATCAGATAGTGTCTAATGAAATTGCAGCAAGACTTGTTGTTCTCTATTGTGATCCCCATGTGTTATTTAGTTACTATCGTTCTTAGTTTTGATTGAAAGAGGTATGCAAAGAAAATGTGATACAGACATGTCTCGCTCTAATTACGCCTCGCACTTACAACACTCTAATAAGTGTGGGTTATGTCACGCTTTTATTATGTCTCACACTTCAAAAGTCGTATAAGTGTGGGGCATGTCTCGATTTTAGTACGTCTCGCACTTACAACAGTCTTATAAGTGTGGGATATGTCTCGATTTTAGAACGTCACGCACTTACAACAGTCGTATAAATGTGGGTCTCTCTTATTACGTCTCATACTTACAGCAGTTGAATAAGTGTGGGGTATGTCTCTCTTATTACGTCACATACTAACAACTGTCGAATAAGTGTTAGACAATGTCTCGTTCTTATTATGTCACTAATTAACAACTGTCTAATAAGTGTGGAGCATGTCTCGTTCTTATTACGTCTCACACTTACAACAGTTGAATAAGTGTGAGTATGTCTCTTATTACGTCACACACTAACAACTCTCTAATAAGTGTGGAGCATGTCTCGTTCTTATTACGTCTCACACTTACAACAGTAGAATAAGAGTGGGGCATTCCTCGCTCTTACAACAGCTGAATAAGTGTGAGACGTGTCTTGCTCTTGTTATGTCTAATACTTACAATAGTCGAACAGGTGTAGGGCATGTCTCGCTCTTGTTATATCTCACTCTTACAATAGTCAAATAAGTGTGAGGCAAGTTTCACTTTTATTACGTCTCACACTTACAACAGTTGAATAAGTGCGAGACCTATTTCGCTTTTATTACATCTCACTTACAACAACCGAATAAGTGTGGGACATGTCTCGCTCTTATTGAGTCTCACACTTACAATAGTCGAATAAGTGTGAGACATGTCTCACTCTTATTACGTCTCGCATTTACAACAGTTTAAAATTTGTTGGACATGTCTCGCTTTTATTCCACCTGGTCTAGATTATTTTATCAAATTACCAAAGTCCTACTATATTTTCCATATGAAAAATGAAAGCGAAACATGTCCCGCACTTATTCGATTATTGTAAGTCTGATACGTAATAAGAGTGGGGTATGCGTGAATTGTCCTTTTCAGAAATATTTGAAAACGGGGATTATATGTGTCTTGGTAACACATTCTAGTTTGTTTATTACACACTCTTTTCACTTTACCAAATGGTTATAGTATAACAGTCCAACTTCACTGAAATAGATGACAGCTACACATTTTATGATATATTTTTAAGCGAGTGCGATAGAATGTACTCTGTGCACTTTGTATTTTTTCATGAATCTCAATGGCTAAGTGCTAGCACACTTTATTTACAACTGCAAGGGTATATATTTTGACAGTTCGTTTCAGTGAATATAAATCGTACACACTATCACGTGAGACTGTATCCTAGTTCTGAACTCCTTTGTTACAATTATAGCTTTATTATTGTCGTCAGTTGATAGGAATCTAGCATTTGAAAGGGAATTATTGTCCCTAAGTCTTATCAGCCCGTGCCTCTAATCTAGATAGTGGCCCCTAATGGTCCTAGGAGTGATGGTTTGTGTGAGCCCTAATGCTCCTCATAATGGTTCATATGTGTCCCTAATGCTCCTCCTAATGGTTCTTATGTGTGCCTAATGGTTCTTATCATTGCCTAAGCCCTAATGTTTCTCCTAATAGTTCTCATGTGTCCCTAATGCTCCTCCTAATGGTTCATATGTGTCCCTAATGGTTCTTATGTGTGCCTAATGCTCCTCCTAATGGTTCTTATCTTTGCCTAAGCCCTAATGCTCCTCCTAATGGTTCTTGTGTGCTCGACTGCTCCTAATCCCTAGTGCTCCTCCTAATCCCTAATGCTCCTCCTAATCCCTAATGCTCCTCCTAATCCCTAATGCTCCTCCTAATGCCACCTAAATGCCAACAGTTGAGCTAAATAACTGAGGGTTAATGTCTCGGCATTTAGCTGCACTAACTCTATTTCACATTATCGAACTAAGAGATTTAGAGTCTGAACTCTGTTGGAGTGAGAGTAGAGAGAGTGAGTGAGAGTAGAGAGAGTGAGAGTAGTGTAGAGTGAGTGAGAGTAGAGAGAGTGAGAGTAGTGTAGAGCGAGTGAGTAGAATGAGTGTAGAGTGAGCAGTGTAGAGAGAGTGAGCAGTGTAGAGAGAGTGAGTAGTGTAGTGATATGAGTGAGAGTACAGTGAGTAAGTGAGTGTAGAGTGATATGATTGAGAGTAGCGAGAATTAAACTATTTTATGTAAGCATTTTACATATACTTACCGTCAAATACTTTTTTTTCCTCTACTTTTTTACTTCTCTTTGCCCCTTCCTGACATTCTTTATTATCTTTGCAGATTGCAGAAGATAATATTTTAGGCGGCATTATTTATTAGTTATTATTACGATTTCTTGCTTGAAAGCGCATCTCCGAAATATCTTTTTTTTCTGCTACTGTTGGTAGAATTTCTACCATGTGTTTCAATGTGCGTCTGTCACAGCCGTCACCAGAAGTTGTTCCTTCAGCAGATCTGACAAGTGTAACTTCCTGACAAGTTGGAGTGTCACCTGATGTTGCGTCAGATGACTATTTGTACAGGATTAACCGAAACTGCAAACAGTCAGCCAAGCTCAGCATCATCTGTCCATAGTTACTTTCAACACTAACTATTTTATCAGGATAATAAGTGACGAATTAGCGGTCGGTTCGACGTTTTCGGTAAAATTAGAAAAAATAGTATACTAATTATTATTTTAGTTTTATTGGTATCCATGATACATAAAAGTATCATGGATACCGAATAAAAATTAAATAACAATTACTTTAACGTTTTTTTTTTCATGACTGAAAATGTGGAACCGACCGATAATTCGTAACTTATTATTGTTATTGTACATTTACTCTATCGTTCAGAAAAGCGATTCCTATACCTAGTTTCAATGAATAAATACCACATGTTCGATAAAGGATTTATTTTATTTGTAAATCATTTCATGTGTATATTCATACAGTTAATTAATAACACTGTTTTTCTCTGATAAATAACTCTCAATGATGTTTTTTGTTTATTAAAATATTAAATTGTTCCCTCAGAAGTCCATTATTGTAATTAATTCCCCCTCTCCCCATTTAGCAAGCCTTTCTCTCCCCATGTTTCTCATGTTACAGCTGTGAGGTTAGAGTTACTTCCCCTCCACCTTGTCACAACCCATAACACTCACCATTAGGGAACACTGCTCCCTACTCTCTAAAGTCTCTACACCAGTGAAATATTAGGGCACTGAATTAACACACTGCTCCCTATTCTTAGAATTCTCTAAACTCTCACTCACCAGTGAAACATCAGGCCACACTGCTCCCTATTCTCTAAACTCTCACTCACCAGTGAAACTTTAGGGCCCTGCTCCATACTCTCTATAGTCTCTAAACTCTCACTCACCAGTGAAATATTAGGGCCCTGCTCTCTATTCTCTAAACTCTCAAACCAGTGAAACTTTAGGGCCCTGCTCTCTATTCACTAAACTCTCACTCACCAGTGAAACATTAGGGCCCTGCTCCCTACTCTCTATTGTCTCTAAACTCTCACTCACCAGTGAAACATCAGGGCCCTGCTCCCTATTCTCTAAAACTCTGTCAGTCCCCAAACTTTGGATGTTGCAAATACTAAGTTAGTGAATGCACCAGCCTCACTATATGTCCTCTGCTCTGAACTTTTATTTATACGGTCATACGACTTGTGATTCCAACTCTAAACGATGGTATGGTTCGAATTATACCTAGTGTTTATTTATTATTTTAACTAAATCTTTTAAAATAAATCGTTTTGTAAATTTGAAATAGCTAAGTTTTTAGTATGAAGCAAGTTAATGAACTTTCATTTTTTTTATTACATAATTAAAGAAATGTTTATAGTTTAGTTTCACATCTTGTATGATACTTTTTTTTAGAATAATCTATAAGACGCTAATTTTTTTTTTTTTTTTTTGTGATACATATTTCAGAAGTGTGATTTGACGGATGTTTTCTTGGACTTGACCCTTCACTATTTTGGAATAAGTTGTGCATTATGTGTGCAAAGTGGTATGACCCCCCTGGGCACCATCACGCTGACCACTCACCCATGGGATTGGGTTAGAGGATATTGATGCCCTATTGATTTGAAATGAAGAAGAACTGTACTCTCTTTAGATTTTCTAGCAGTTTTTTTAACCTAGAACTGTTTCAACTGAAAAATATTGTCTGGTTCATTTTAGATTTTCAAACAATTTTTCTTAAACCAGTACTGTTTCAAACTGATTTTCCATTGAAATTTATTAAATTGGACATAGTATTTAATTCAGAACTCTCAAACTATCTAGGTTTCCTTTTAAATCAATCTTCTTTAAAACAACTTGAAAAGTGTTATTTAGATATAGATATCACATCTGATCCATTACTCTTAAAATAGATACTCTTGAACAATCAATGTTTTTTTCCTAAACCAATCTTCTTTAAAATAACATGAAAAGTGCTCTATCCCCTGAACTGTTATCACAATTTGGTCACTTTTCGAATATGGGTTTCAGCAGCAATAACTGGCGGCAACACATCTGTCGAAGCCAAAGTCTGTAACATTTCAGTAACTGTCGAATTAAACTGTCAAGCTTCCCCTTTGCACGCTTCGTTTCATATCTTCTCCCCACTTCATTTTTACTCGTGTTCTCTGTTTATTTTTCATCCTCCCTTCGTTTCTTTTTTCAGTTTTCTATTCTGCATGTAAGGCGCGCGCATCTGTGTGATCCCACGTCTTTTCATTTACGCCATCCAAAAGTTCACTTTTCCTTCCGTGCAATTTCGTTACATTTCGCTATGCAGTTCAAAATGAATGTTTGGAATGGTATACACATTCAAAATATAATCTATTTCAAAACTTATTTTATATACGATATTTTAGAAGACGTTCTCGCTCTGAAATAGACACTAGAGGTTTTAAATGGTATTTATTTAAAGTATCATTTATTTTAGAACATGCTCTATCTTATTTTATATTTCCTATTTATGAATAGGATATTCCAGAAAGCGCAACTCGTGTTTGTATCTCAGTGTATTACATCGGGTAGCTACATGTCCAATATCTGGCTATAACATTCTTCAAAGGGTGGTGACGATAGAAAAAGGAACCCTTTTCACTACCCAATCAATATCTCTATTAATTACTTTGGCTGGAGACTGTTTTGACATTACTAAATTTTTTATGACATTGCTAAAAAAATTGACATTAACTAAACTTTTTAACGTTACTAAATTTATTTGGAATAAAATAATCAGCCCATACAATTGCCACGAAACATCGTGTTTGTCAAACAGTTTGATGAGTTTGAGAGCGTGTAAACGTCTCATCGGGACTGTTTGATGATGGTGTTTGACTTTGAAATGTTAGTTTGTCAAACAGTTTGATAGTGTGTACACGGCATTAGACTTTTCAATGCTATTTCTGAACTGATTTTTCTCTTAGAATTGCCTTAAAATTATTCTGAAAAATTGTATCGACCAATCAAAGTTCAGATATTCCCTCCTTTGTATCTCCTCCTTTGTGATGCATCCACTCCCTCCTTTGTGATGCATCCACTCCCTCCTTTGTGATGCATCCACTCCCTCCTTTGTGATGCATCCACTCCCTCCTTTGTGATGCATCCACTCCCTCCTTTGTGATGCATCCACATCCACTGCCTCCTTGGTGATGCATCCACTCTCTCCTTTGTGATGCATCCACTCTCTCCTTTGTGATGCATCCACTCTCTCCTTTGTGATGCATCCACTCTCTCCTTTGTGATGCATCCACTCTCTGCTTTGTGATGCATCCACTCTCTCCTTTGTGATGCATCCACTCCCTCCTTTGTGATGCATCCACTCCCTCCTTTGTGATGCATCCACTCCCTCCTTTGTGATGCATCCACTCCCTCCTTTGTGATGCATCCACTCCCTCCTTGGTGATGCATCCACTCCCTCCTTGGTGATGCATCCACTGCCTCCTTTGTGATGCATCCACTCTCTCCTTTGTGATGCATCCACTCCCTCCTTTGTGATGCATCCACTCCCTCCTTTGTGATGCATCCACTCCCTCCTTTGTGATGCATCCACTCCCTCCTTGGTGATGCATCCACTGCCTCCTTTGTGATGCATCCACTCCCTCCTTTGTGATGCATCCACTCCCTCCTTTGTGATGCATCCACTCCCTCCTTTGTGATGCATCCACTGCCTCCTTGGTGATGCATCCACTGCCTCCTTTGTGATGCATCCACTCCCTCCTTGGTGATGCATCCACTCCCTCTTTTGTGATGCATCCACTCCCTCTTTTGTGATGCATCCACTCCCTCCTTTGTGATGCATCCACTCTCTCTTTTGTGATGCATCCACTCCCTCCTTTGTGATGCATCCACTCCCTCCATAATATATGTCCATGATATCAAAGATGCACACTCCGATAGAATATACATTCCTTCCTCTCGATTTCAATTTGCCAAACAGTTTCGGTTTATCCGTTAGTCATCACACAAAAAACTCCTCTGCAAATGATTGTCACAAAAATGGCGGTAGGCAAATACCAGTCGCATTCTACCATGCAAATAGTCGAGTGGAAATTAACCAGATATTGTTTTACAGAGTGTATCAAAGCTGTCTCATTTTTTCGCTAAAATATTTGAATCACTTCAAAGTATACTTCGTGAAAGTATTAAAAAGGCAACTGCTGAAATGATATTCAGTGGGAAATTTTATACCTGATGTGTACCTGATTTTTAATGTTTACTACAACTGGAACTTTTATTCACATTCTGAATTTCAGTTAAATTCTCAAATTCAATTTCTTGCCAACTATTAATGATTCTATTTAGTTATATTACTGTTCAACATATATAGTAAATCAGGCGTCAAGTATTTCACAATCGAATAACATTCTCCAGTTCCTAGCTAGCTCTATAGCTTCATATTTAACAGCAATCTGTACAGCGAATCTTTTATCCACATTCGGTGGCGATGTAAGCAACAAATAATTAATCCATATGTAAAATACATGAGTTTTTTTGAATTCATACATCTACAGTTAGGGGGGATTATATATTCATTTGAGAGTCAAAACATGGGAGGCTTTTAATAAAGCTTTGGTGTTTAATAGAAAAGCGTCCCTGATATTTCGACTCCGATTTTCTATTCACTATCGCTATTCCATTAAAAAGAGTGAAAAATATTTCTGTTGCCGAGCTTAATAGCGTGCATGATTTTGGTATTTAGTATAATATGCATTAATATTTTGCATTGTGTAGTTGTTTATTGAAATTATTTCGTTTTTATAGAATGAAACTTAGTTATTTATGTTTCAAGGGCTTCCATTTCTATTCAGAATGGAAGTTATCGTTATTTTAGTAACGGTTCCGAACACAGCATTAAAGTTTTTAACCTCTACTAAATAAAGCACAAGTATTAGGCCCAATCTATGCTAGCAGTAAAAACGCCACGTTTTTACCGCCCAGTTTACGCCTCTCCAATTCATCACAGTTAAAAGAATGGAAGACAATTTACAGTTCATACTAACGTTTCTAACGATTTTCATTCATTTGACCATGACTAATAAAAGAGTTTATCTGCGCGGTGATAACGCAGCGTTTTTTCTGCCTTAGTCTTACGTTAAGGTTTAACATCTTAATTTCCCCACTCCTTTCTTCCATCCCTTGCACCATTTCAACTCATTAGCATTTTATCCTTTTCAAAAAGTCCTCCTCTTCCAGGACAATATCGCTTTGCATTTCAAATCTCCTAATGTTCTCCCATGTCTACTCTTCCCCGCAAAATAATCATACTCTTGACAGCACTAACCCCTCTACCCCCCCCCCCATAATCCGTAGTGTGCTCAAGATATTTCTGGTAGCTTTTGAAGTCCACTTAGCGATCTCCTATTTGATTTGGCTCTGTTGAATTTAATTCCTCTATCTGAAAATATACATCCTGTTCGGTTTAGAGAAATACTCCTGTTGTGATGTTGTGCAATTACTAGGGTTGGGACAGTATGCTTCTAAAATCATAGATCTTATGAATATCATAGACGAAATGGTATCGAATACTATATACCGCTGGTGTAGAACCATTCAATACTGTTAAATTCTCTCCATTTGTAATAGTTTCGGGATCTATGATTTTAAGAGCATATTGTGCCAGCCCTGATAATGACTTTATTTTATAAGTGTATTTATGTAGCTTACGTAATGCTTTTAATTTTCTATGTGCATTTAGTAGATTGTGTTCGGTTTAGAAATACTACTATTGTGAATCATATAATCGCTATGAATTAAGTGTATTTATATTGCTGACGCGCTATTTTTATTTGAAAGACGTATCTTTTTTAATAGTAAGAGTAAAAACAATATAGAGTGCTGTGAACACAAAGGAAAATGATTGCTAGGAATACATATTCTGCTATTCGCGAGATAGGGTATTTACCTGAACAAAAGAGATGTAGATGTAATACCTTATTATTGCCCTGTCATTCATCCGGTATTCTGCTTCTGCGATAGAATAGGCTACTTAGGTAGTAACTTGTGGTGTTACTTCAGTGTTACTATTTATCCATATTTTTCAGTAAAAATCATGTATTGTCAAAGAAAAGTCTCCGCATGATGTTCACTTCTCTAATCACAGTTTTCTAGTTTCTTACTCTTTTTCAAATTTTACAGATGAAATATCTACAAAGTATTACAATTAGTAAAGCTTATTTTTGGAAAAGTGAAGTTAGTGACCTGTGAAAAAATCAGGAGCAAGTAAAGTTAACGGACCAGAAATGGACCAAGTAAAGTTAACGGACCAGAAATGGACCAAGTAAAGATAACGGAACAGAAATGAAGCTGGTAGAGATAACGGACCAGAAATTTTTATTTTAGTTTAAAAATTATTTCCTTTTGTATTTCATAACATTATTAAAAATTCCGATGAAAATATAACCTTCCGCAAGATTGCGAAGGTAATGATATATTAATGATTATACATTAGTTTTGTAAGTTATAGTAGCTACTTGAAAGAATTGATAAAAAACTTGATCCATTTTGAAGTTGTGAAGAACTAGTAAAAAGATGGGAAAAACCTTCTGCTTAAATCCTTTAATGTGGTATATATGATTCCAAGAATATATTCTTATTCCAATTATTGGTCAAATATTTAATAAGTTAATCAAGTAAAGACAACGGACTCACAATTCATACTGAAATATATTTAAAATTCAGAAACCAATCTTCCCCTGCTTTAATAAGCTTATCAAATGTTCATCAGTAGTGTTGTGACAATATGCTTTTTAAATCATAGATACTATAAATATCATAAACAATGTGGCATCGAATACTATATACCGCTGGTGTAGAACCATTCAATATTCTTTAATTATCTTCATCTGTAATATTTTCGGGACCTATGATTTTAAAAGCATATTGTCACAATCCTATTCATGAGTAATCGCTATGCATGTGCCATTTGAATTGCACTGTAGAGCATGAGTTGGATGCATTGTGGATGCATTGTTGACTAGCAGCAGTCAATGATTCCAGTGATTATGAATTAAGTCACGTTGCTATAGAATATATTAGATGTGTCGAGTGTAGCTCTCCTCCTCTGCATACCAATGGATGCTGCTGCTGCAGTAGTGCCTCAATTTGCCCTAAAAACTGCAGTTAAGCTTATTATACCATCTGTCGTGACATGCGCCTGCTATTTCTCCCCTGATGTGATTAGCTTTAGTTTATCAGTATGTTCAGAGTTGTAGACTGGTTACTCATTTGCGATTACAGTTTTTTTTATCATTTTACTCGTTAAATTGGTATCCATGATACCAGAAGGTATCATGGATACCAGCAGGTATCATGGATACCATTAAAATAGCGAGTTAATGTGAAATTAGATATCTTTTTTCTCGTAAATATGGTAATGTAAGTGTATCAATTATACTAAAATGTGCATATTTCCTGTTACCTTTACTCTGCCTCAATATTGTAGTTTCCAATCATATTATTTGTCCATTCTAGCGCTGATTTTAATTATGATATGAGAGAGGAGAGTGAATGTGGAGGATGACAGGAAAACTTTCCATTTTTTGATGCTCGTTTTTCTTTTATAGTTTGTAATTGCTACATTAGGTTTTAAACTTTAGTGTGTGGTGCAGGTGCAATGTGCACTTTATTTGCTGTACAGTGTGCACTGTATATGCTATACAGTGTGCACCGTTTTTAATGTATAGTGTTCACAGAAATGTTCTTAATTATAATTTCATTATAGATCACTGGCTGTATTATTTTTATGCCAAACTGATATTCAAGATTTTTTATCCGTGATTTAGATCCATAAAATTTGCCCAGGTTTATTTACAGCGTACTCCAATTACTACAGTTACATTTAATTTACCCTCTATACTTTTAATAGTGAAAAGAATATCTCTTTAGTAGTCCCACTTCAATCTGTCCTATTGACACCTGTGAAGTTTTAAATTATCATCACAGTGAATTAGACCCCATGTATTTTTTAGCTATTTACCGAGGCCCTATCATCTATTTTTCCAATAAAGTGTTTAGTTCGTAACTTTGTATGTTGTAGAAGGGGGGGTATTTTTACTCCCACCTCCCTCACCCCCATTTTATTTGGAAGCCATGTATGTGGATTAAAGAGAAGTGGGTGGAATAGTTCCTTTGAAGTATATTTCTCGGAATATCCTCTACTCAGTTGCAATATGTTTGTATTTTTATTCCCTCTTTTTCTGGGAGTGGTTTAGATTGCAATTTAGGTACAGGGAACATCTTGTAGACTTCTTTTGATGTCCTTCTTCAATTTTATTGTTTAAAAGTTAGTTGTATCTGCGATATGATGAATACAGTTCATTACTGAGTGTATCGACACTGAGTATCATTTCTGCAGTCATGAGCAGTTCAAGTCATAAATGGCATTTTCATGCAGCCTCTTTCCTACCTGACAGCTTCTTTCAAGTCTCTTGTATTTATTTCACCTATGTAATTAAATTGAAAGAAATTTCTTTTATCTTTTCCGCTCTTTATATTAGAAGACATAATTTAGTGAACCTGTTTAAGTTAGTGTATTTATTCACAGTTTAATGGGTAATTAATATACTCAATATTGATAAATTCATTAAAAACTATGATGATGATTACGAAGAGAGAACTGTAGTGAGAATATAGGTAACTATTCTCTTTCTCTTCTTCCACCATTCGTTTGGCTTTGTTATCGGTTCCTTTTCGCTTTCCTTTGCTCTATTGTTCTTCTGTTTCTCAGTTCTTCCTTCCTTTCTCTCTTTTTCCTTTCCCTGTTATTTTGACTTTGTTCTTCCTTGTTTTCTCTTTTGTTTTGGCTGTTTGCCAGACAGTTACTCTCCATGCATCAGCTGGTAGACGAAGCAGACCTTCTGAGAGTCACTCACTGCTATGAGAGTAACTCACTTCTACTCCTCACTTCCTCTCCTCTATGCGAGTTACTCACTCACTCACTCACTCCGAGTTACTCACTCACTCACTCTCTCCGAGTTACTCACTCACTCACTCACTCTCTCCGAGTTACTCACTCACTCACTCACTCTCTCTCCACTCACTCACTCTCTCTCCACTCACTCTCTCACCACTCACTCACTCTCTCTCCACTCACTCACTCCACTCACTCACTCTCATCTCTTTCTCCGAATGCCCAAGTGTTTTTAGTGCTAGTTTTTGCGTGTTGTTCTATGGAAGTACTTCTCCTAAAGTTCTTGTGATTGATTAGAATTACATGCTGGTAGATATGGTGAGCCATTCCATGTCGTCTGCTGTACACACAGTCCAATGCTAAAAACAGTGGTGAATTATATTCCAGTGTCTCTGGGTTACTTAATGTATTATTCATTATAAAGAAAATTCTAAGCAGTTTCTGAATTTTTCATGGATGATTGATAGCCGTCAGTTTGTGTTAAAATAATACCATAGGGGAGGTTTGAAATAACAGAGGCTTTATATTTAATAGCCTTAGTTTTTTCTTTAGATATCTAAGGTAAAATCTGTTCCATCTCAGTCTCTTTAAAACTTCCCATGACTAGCAAGTTTCATGACATTGAAGTCTCTTTATGACTTCACATGACTAGTAAGTCTCCTAGCATGATAGTCTCTTTAAGACTGTCATGAAGTCAGTCCCTTGTTAGTCTCTACTCTCAAGGGGCAGTAGTTAACGATGTGTCAGCTTCAGGAGAAAAATAATACACACAAGCTAAGGCTCTGTCTGTAGATGAATAAGTTGTTAGAAAAGTGAAGATGATGCAGTGAAGTGTGTGAAAATAACGCATTAGAATGTTATCTGGCAATACCTTTATCTTTAATTCTGTATTTATTTTTACCACTTCTGTCAGTCTTCTCTTTTCATAACTGTCAGTCTTCCTTATAAAAAAAAATATTTTATTTCCATTCTCTTTCCACCAAGACTACTTTCTTTCCACCAAGACTACTTTCTTTCCACCAAGACTACTTTCTTTCCACCAAGACTACTTTCTTTCCACCAACACTACTTTCTTTCCACCAACACTACTTTCTTTCCACCAACACTACTTTCTTTCCACCAACACTACTTTCTTTCCACCAACACTACTTTCTTTCCACCAACACTACTTTCTTTCCACCAACACTACTTTCTTTCCACCAACACTACTTTCTTTCCACCAACACTACTTTCTTTCCACCAACGCTACTTTCTTTCCACCAACGCTACTTTCTTTCCACCAACGCTACTTTCTTTCCACCAACGCTACTTTCTTTCCACCAACGCTACTTTCTTTCCACCAACGCTACTTTCTTTCCACCAACGCTACTTTCTTTCCACCAACGCTACTTTCTTTCCACCAACGCTACTTTCTTTCCACCAACGCTACTTTCTTTCCACCAACGCTACTTTCTTTCCACCAACGCTACTTTCTTTCCACCAACGCTACTTTCTTTCCACCAACGCTACTTTCTTTCCACCAACGCTACTTTCTTTCCACCAACGCTACTTTCTTTCCACCAACACTACTTTCTTTCCACCAACACTACTTTCTTTCCACCAACACTACTTTCTTTCCACCAACACTACTTTCTTTCCACCAACACTACTTTCTTTCCACCAACACTACTTTCTTTCCACCAACACTACTTTCTTTCCACCAACACTACTTTCTTTCCACCAACACTACTTTCTTTCCACCAACACTACTTTCTTTCCACCAACACTACTTTCTTTCCACCAACACTACTTTCTTTCCACCAAGACTACTTTCTTTCCACCAAGACTACTTTTTATCCACCAAGTCCTCAGTTCTCTCCACCAAAGCACAACCCAGTAAATGCTGATGATGCTCACCACTCTGCTAATGCAATTAATTGTGTCTCCTTCAGAGCTGTCCCTCACTCCAGTTTCAGTCCGAGGAATTAATGCTAATCCTTGTTATAACCTGAGAATCTGCTATATTGTTTGGAAGATGCCTTTCAGTGTGTCAGGTGTGAGAACAAACAGGAAGGAGAGAGAGTGAGAGGTCACCTTCTACAGAGAACAATATGGTGGGCAAGAGAACAAAAATACTATATTCATTACTATTTTCTATGTGTATATTTTATTCCGTTAATTTTAATTGAAAAAAGAATTTAATCCTGTATCTAAACAAGCCAAGACTGAACAGCTTAGATATAGACTCTACAAATTCTTCTATGGCCCCACCGTTACTGTTTCCCACCGCTAATATCAGTTTGTAATAGATTAAAGTTATGGTTTGAGCACTTTATGTAAAGTTTATTAAAGTTCTGCATATAATTGTTTCGAACTTAGTTTTGATTTGATAGTTTGCTGTAATTTGAATAGTGATGATAAATATTCTTTAGAACTCTAAATCATTCTGATTAATGAGCAAGATTATAGGAGTTAGTTCTTCATATCGGCTCAATATGATAGATAAAAATATTAGAAGATAGTGCAGCTATACTGGAAAACATTTTAGAGATTGACCAATCACTGATAGGGCTTGGTCTGACGTCAGTAATTTGATCATTAGGATGGAAATTGGGGGAAATTAAGTAGAAAATCACCCGTATGATGTTGATGCATTCAAAGTGACGGCATTGCTTTAATATACTGCATTGATTTTCATCTCGCCACGTTCACTATTATGTCACTCAAATTCATTCAATATTGTATGTGGAGTATCATCCTCATAGTATGAATATCGTCAGTGTTATAACTTTATAACTAAACTATTATAATTTGGATATAGGACTGCTCTCCTTTTTCTCATATCTAACTGTAATTTTTAGAGACTGTTATTGTAGGGTTTTAAGTTCATTAAATTCTTTTCAAAATTTCACGCAAATTTAGCAATAGATTACGAGCCATATCTGTTGAATTAACAATGATCTTAATGGTAACAATAATAAAATGGTTCTTGAGAATTTTTTTGATCTGTATCACCTTATTCGCATTATGGTATTTACGGTGACTGGACAATAACCCCCTGTGCAAAAAAAGAAAACCCAAAGCAAAAAAACCCCGGTCAATATAAATAGCCTAATTCAATTTTATTAATATTCATAAATTTTTTATTAATAAAATTACTATACGTTATAAATATGAAGAGATATAGCGTATCTTATTTTGCAAAAAAATATTGTCATATTTTTGCAGAAAGTGTAATAATTATTGGTTCGCATTGAATAATGTTTAAAATATTAATAAAAATGAATTATGCTATTTATATAGACCGGGGGTTTTTTGCACGGTTTTTATTTTGACCCCGGTGGGTTTTTTACACGGGGGGTTATTGTCCTGAAATCGGTATTTACATTATATGCATTATCTTCACTTTGCTTTTGTGTTCCTTAATTCAATTTCTGGCTGTGATTTGGGCAGTGAATCACGGCACTTCGAATCACTGCTCTGTGAATCACTGCTCTGTGTTCCTTCACAACTCTGCTCACATCCTGAATATTCATAGACGATAATACCGCGATATTCCTTTGATATGGACTCCCACGGGCCTGCATTTATCTAACCAGTTCACTGGTGCGATTTGCCCCAATCGCTCAGACGCTTTAAATTTCCTATCTGCCTGCCATCATCAAATCTCCACCAATTTATAGCTCAAATATTTCCTATCACTGAGCAAACTTTAAAGAGTATCGGCAAAAGCAGCCGTAAAGAGCCTCCCATGTATCGGTTATCAGTCGATACATCTGAAGGATAATTGATGGTCTAATTATCGCCAGGGAGTGTGGCAACAAACCCCCCCCCCCCCACCCCCTTTATCTCAAAGAGGGAGAGGGGGGGGGGATGTGGCACAGTTTCTGAGAAGTTAAAGCTACAGCCGCACTCAGAGTATCTGTTAGTGTGTATTGGTGCGGAGTGGGATGAGTGGAGAGAGTGAGTGAGTGGGATGAGAGTGATTGGGGGACTGAGAGTGAGAGAGAATGAAACTGAGAAGAGTGTGAAATAGAGGAGGAGAATGCGTGCGAATGGATTCAGGAAAAAATAGTTAGAGTTTTTGAAGTAAGAAATCTGACACAGTTCATTTTAATTTTAATTGGCATCCATGATACCTGGATACCAATCCATGATCATGGATACCAATTAAAATTGAATAATTATCATTATTATATCGTTTTTTCTTATATGACCGATCATGTGAAACCGACCGATAATTCCTAACTTACCATAAATTTCCTTTATTTTCACGTGAGTGGCATTGCTTATCCACATTTATCTAAATAGTTTCCCCTCCCCCGTAATCCCCATCTGGGTGATATCTTTTTGCCATTCCACGGAGTCGTTTTTATTGCGCAACTTTCTATGTTTCGTTCTCTGCTGACTGAAACTTTGCTTGTTCGCTAGGCAAAATAGGAGGTGGGGAGTTTGGCTAAGCTTGGTAGCTGTAGCAGCTTTTCTTGCATCAAATACCAGATGCATTTCCGCCCGCTGTATTTGATGCACTTTTGAAGCGCATCTCAGATATGCAAAGCTTATTAGATTTTAGTGCGTATGAAATATCGTAAGAGCATATTTGTCAAGCTGTATCGGCCACTGCGAGTGCGGAATATAAATTACGGGCACACTCCTGCTATCGCATAAAGTCGATATAGGACTCCTTCCTATCAAACTTACTTTGCTTTATTGATATGTCAAGCCGCTACTTAAAGTGTAATAGAGTAAATGAAATATTATTATCAAAATCCGTAGACTTTATTGTGTAGTGCAAGTTATTCATTATTTTGCATAAGTGAAATAAAATAAATTTCTATTTTATATGCATACAATTATTTGAATCTTATATTCTTATAAAACATTTAATTTTCATGAAAAATATCACTATTTTATATGCATAAAGAACGTATGGTCTGAACGTTTATACCATTTTACATTACTGTTTTATTTCTGGTTAATTAATATGCGGACACAAATAGGAATAAATTGGTTTTTTGAATTTCTTTGATTTTCTTTCTTTCAAAATAATACTCGAAATAAATCTTTTATTCTATTAATTTATGTAAATTTATACTTACCTAAATTATAACATTCTGATTTATTTAATTTATAATATTTTTCCCAATATGTAATATAAGTATTATATAAGAGACATTTCTCTTTGAAATAGCACTGGAGTGTGTGAAATATTCCAGTGAGTTGTTAGTGACATGGCAATTGTGTGGCCCTATTTTCTGCTGACTCAGCGCAATCACACCGAATAACTAAGAAGCTCTTTATTCCCCTGTGGTTAAGCCATTGTCTTTACAGGTCTGCTGTAAAGGACTAATGCTTTTATGTTGTGCAATTACTTTATAAAATACTCTGGTCAGTATTTTATATATTTCAATAGTCTGCAGATATTGTCCTCATTTTATGTAAAATGTTTTCACATAAATAAAATAATCACTTTTTGAAAAGTGGCAACATGGACTAAATTATTAATAGTTACGTTAATTATTGAATTAGTGTAAGTGCTTCATCAATGTTTTCGATCTTTTTTACATGAAATATTTTTCTATTTATAAAAACAATATTAAACAATCATTATATGAAAAGTGTTTAGTAATTTTTTTATTAAATTACTAATAGTTACGTTAATTATTGAATTATTTTAAGTGCCTCAACCATGTTTTCCATGTTTTTTACTAGAATGGTCTTTCCTTATTTTTTTTTACTTAACTCGTTCTGGTAGACATGCTTTCGTATTATTGCTCTGAGATGTGACCACAAAAAACCCTTGGAAGGGGACCAGATTGCTGGTAGAGGACAAAAAGAAAATCTTGCTGTATGCTCAAGTGGAAAACTTCTGTTTGATCTAACTCTGGTGGTCCTGTTCTCTAGAGAATAAAAAGATGGCCCCTGTCTCTATAAATATCTAATGCATTTGCAGGCCAGTAATTTACTATACTATAATAATTCGTTTTGACTAACGATCGCATAATTTAGAGTTAATGCATTAAGTTTAGTTATCAAGAGTAAGTGAAATATCCTTAGCAAAGTCCGTAGACTTTAGGCGCTATTTCTCTCTGCCCATCCCACTCGATTGCTAATGTTGTTAGAGACTCCACAGTACAGCTCTGCTGCAGCAACTTCTTCAACATTCATTGAATAAATGTCACTATAAATAAAGAGAAAAGTTGTTTCCTATTTAAACTTATTTCGCCGTGTCAGGTTTAGAAGGGACTTTAGCTTTTTATATCCCCGTGTGATGCGGGAGGTTTGATTTTGGTTAGTAGTGCCATCACATAGTAGGGACTGATCCTATTGCACATTGCGATCTCCATTGATATTTATTGCCGTACATGCTTCGTTAATACCCTCTCGCTATGTCATACATTAATTAGGGGGGGGATGTATATAAGCCCATTTCTCTATTGGTACTATATTACGATGTGTGGAAATGTATTTATTAATTGAAATTATTTATTTGAATCGAACTTTTGGTGCTCATGAAAGAGCTACAATGTACTGCACCAAATAATATTTGGAAATAGAATTGTATTAAGTTTTTTTAAATATGATATAGAATTTTTATTAAATTTTATTTAAAAAGATGTGATATATTTTTTGGTATTTTCTGAAACTGTATCCAAACTGGGACATTATTTTTGATAATGATAATAATACATTTAAATATCTGGCTTCTTATATTTGAATATTTAAAATGATAATATTCATAATGTTCCTATCATATATAAGAATATTTTTAAATACCTATCTTGCTTTTCATATGAGGATATCCATCTACAAAAATCCATTTTGACTTTTTTTTTAATTATTTAAAAAAAATATGTATTAAGTTATGTACTTAGGTAGGTATTTTAAATGTATTCACTTGACATATTTTTTTAACGATTTTATTATTAATAAAATTACTTTTAAATTAGTATATTTTGCCAAATAATTAAACATTTTTAATTATTTCTAATAATGTAATTTTTCTTTCCAGGTACGTTGAACTCGTGTGTTGTATAACGTGTAAGAGGGACTTCCTACGTAACGTGGTTTGTATGTAAGATATACGTTTCGTTTATGTGCAATGAAAATTGGCTAGGAGCAAAACATCACTGTAAAATACTCATTTTTTATTATGTATAATTAAACACTAATATTTACATGCGTAGCTCATTCCTCTCAACTAAACTTAACTCCCGATCTTTTTTGTCTCTTTCCCGATCTTTCTTGTCTCTTTCCCGATCTTTCTTGTCTCTTTCCTGATATTTCTTGTCTCTTTCCTGATCTTTCTCGTCTCTTTCCTGATCTTTCTTGTCTCTTTCCCGATCTTTTTTGTCTCTTTCCCGATCTTTTTTGTCTCTTTCCCGATCTTTTTTGTCTCTTTCCCGATCTTTTTTGTCTCTTTCCCGATCTTTCTTGTCTCTTTCCCGATCTTTTTTGTCTCTTTCCCGATCTTTTTTGTCTCTTTCCCGATCTTTTTCGTCTCGTTCCGGATCTTTTTTGTCTCTTTCCCGATCTTTCTTGTCTCTTTCCCGATCTTTCTTGTCTCTTTCCCGAACTTTTTTGTCTCTTTCCCGATCTTTTTTGTCTCTTTCCCGATCTTTTTTGTCTCTCCCAATCTTTCTTGTCTCTTTCCCGATCTTTTTTGTCTCTTTCCCGATCTTTTTTGTCTCTTTCCCGATCTTTTTTGTCTTTTTCCCGATCTTTTTTGTCTCTTTCCCGATCTTTTTTGTCTCTTTCCCGATCTTTCTTGTCTCTTTCCCGATCTTTCTTGTCTCTTTCCCGATCTTTCTTGTCTCTTTCCCGATCTTTTTTGTCTCTTTCCCGATCTTTTTTGTCTCTTTCCCGATCTTTTTTGTCTCTTTCCCGATCTTTCTTGTCTCTTTCCCGATCTTTTTTGTCTCTTTCCCGATCTTTCTTGTCTCTTTCCCGATCTTTTTTGTCTCTTTCCCGATCTTTCTTGTCTCTTTCCCGATCTTTCTTGTCTCTTTCCCGATCTTTCTTGTCTCTTTCCCGATCTTTCTTGTCTCTTTCCCGATCTTTCTTGTCTCTTTCCCGATCTTTCTTGTCTCTTTCCCGATCTTTCTTGTCTCTTTCCCAATCTTTCTTGTCTCTTTCCCGATCTTTCTTGTCTCTTTCCCGATCTTTCTTGTCTCTTTCCCGATCTTTCTTGTCTCTTTCCCGATCTTTCTTGTCTCTTTCCCGATCTTTCTTGTCTCTTTCCCGATCTTTCTTGTCTCTTTCCCGATCTTTCTTGTCTCTTTCCCGATCTTTCTTGTCTCTTTCCCGATCTTTCTTGTCTCTTTCCCGATCTTTTTTGTCTCTTTCCCGATCTTTCTTGTCTCTTTCCTGATCTTTCTTGTCTCTTTCCTGATCTTTCTTGTCTCTTTCCTGATCTTTCTTGTCTCTTTCCTGATCTTTCTCGTCTCTTTCCTGATCTTTCTCGTCTCTTTCCTGATCTTTCTCGTCTCTTTCCTGATCTTTCTTGTCTCTTTCCTGATCTTTCTTGTCTCTTTCCTGATCTTTCTTGTCTCTTTCCTGATCTTTCCTGATCTTTCTTGTCTCTTTCCTGATCTTTCTTGTCTCTTTCCTGATCTTTCTTGTCTCTTTCCTGATCTTTCTTTTCTCTTTCCAAAAAAATCTCTACTCATCCTTTCCAGATCTTATTTTTTCCTGATCTTATTTTTTCTGAATCTCTCCTTCTTCCTTCCTATCTCTTTCTTTTTTCTTTTCAAATCCCTCCCTCCCTCCCACCAGTACTCCTCCTCTCCAAAACTTTTCCCATTACTCCAGATTCCTTTTCAATTTTTGCCCCATTGATTTATTGTTGGCGGCAGTTTCTTTAGGCCGGTTGTACTGATTAGTGTTACTCACGCTAGCATCTTTAGCGTGCCTGCCACTCACTCACTCTATCAGCGTGATATGATGAGGTCATCTCTTTGAACTGATGTAATGCACTCCTAGTTATTGGGTAAACTCTTTCAAATGACTCGGACCAATTCTTAAAGTGGAGTAATGGTCTCCAGAACGACTTGCAATGGTGCTAGAGACTTGCAATGGCTGCACCACAATGGTTTCCTGCACCACTGAGGCACCATTACATTTAGGTACTAGAAAGAGGAACCACTTCACAAGATGGCATTCAATGTACTGTGTCGAGTTTAGGCTATATTACACTGATTGTGACTACAGTGAACTCCTCCATAGTGAACTCCTTTATAGTGAACTCCTCTATTGTGAACTCCTCTATAGTGAACTCCTCTATAGTGAACTCCTTTATAGTGAACTCCTTTATAGTGAACTCCTCTACAGTGAACTCCTCTATAGTGAACTCCTTTATAGTGAACTCCTCTATTGTGAACTCCTCTATAGTGGAATCCTCTATAGTGAACTCCTCTATTGTGAACTCCTCTATTGTGAACTCCTCTACAGTGAACTCCTCTATAGTGAACTCCTTTATAGTGAACTCCTCTACAGTGAACTCCTCTACAGTGAACTCCTCTATAGTGAACTCCTTTATAGTGAACTCCTTTATAGTGAACTCCTCTATTGTGAACTCCTCTATTGTGGAATCCTCTATAGTGAACTCCTCTATAGTGAACTCCTCTATAGTGAACTCCTCTATAGTGAACTCCTCTATAATGAACTCCTCTATTGTGAACTCCTCTATAGTGAACTCCTCTATAGTGAACTCCTTTATAGTGAACTCCTCTATAGTGAACTCCTCTATAGTGAACTCCTCTATAGTGAACTCCTTTATAGTGAACTCCTCTATAGTGAACTCCTTTATAGTGAACTCCTCTATAGTGAACTCCTCTTTAGTGGACTCCTCTATAGTGAATGTATGGTCCTGAGTAAGAGAACTAACCTGTACAGTGAATAAATTTCCTCTAGAGTGCCATTGAATGGTCATCAGTTTTCTAAAACTGATTTCCATTTAAGGCAGACTTAAGAATTTTTCACTATATGGGATAGCTCTCCTACTTTGTAGTCTACATTCACTATAGAAGAGTCAACTGTAGAGGAGTTTTACTGTACAATTTTTTACCACTATGGAAAAGTATATTCCTGAAAAGCATTAATTCTCTGTCACTGATAGTTTAACTACCTGCCTCCCACCACTTCATATTATAAGAAAAACGAATGTAAAGGGCCGTACACACGTAGGGTTTTTTTAAGTCTTTCCACCAGACTTTTTGCTAAGCTCCTCCTACTTTTTCCACGAGAATATAAGAAAAAAGCGGTGTAATTGTTATTTATTTCAGTTGGTATCCATGATACCTGCACGTATCATGGATACCAACTAAAATAAACAATTATTTTATCGTCTTTTCTTTTCTACGGCCCTTAATAGTATATTTAATTTTCCAGGGGATAATGTTCAATATTACTCTGCTTTCAAGTTAAATTATCCCCATTGTTTTCTAACCACTAAAATTACTCACCTATTCTTTTTCTCTGGAAAATAATCACCGCCTGTGATCTTCGGTTACATGCAACGAAAGACATCAATGATCTCTTTTCTCAGAAGTTATTTGAATAAATCATTGGCTGTTTAATTTGAATGCCAAACTGCCTCCATCAAAGCGATCCTTTAACATTCTTAGCTACTGATGAGAGGCCTTGGTTATATCTTCCTTCTTTGATCTATCTTCCCGTTATTTAATGGTAGAATGTATTATAATGAGGAGATAATTTGAAACTGTGTCTCTGGAGGAAATTGTTATGAGACTAATTATTGTTTGACAGATCACAAAAAACAATAGGACGATATTTGCTAATATAATACTATTAAAAAGGAATAAAAATAATAAAATATCTACCGACAGTACAAAAATAAACTTTATACTGGAAATTTGAATATGTGACCATTCTCTGCTGGTACGCTTGAATTGACTATCTAATAATACCATCAAAAGGCAATTATAGAGCCTATGTATCACTGTATCAATGACCATCTGTGCTCTATAATTGAGTGTCACTCATACATTTCAATGTTCTTATGCAGTTGACGGTCATCTTAAATGAAATCTGAGCAATTCCAAGTGAGATACATTCACTGCGTATCAATTAGATGAATGGGAGATAC
Organism: Caprella mutica; assembly: GCA_947561585.1. NCBI lineage: Eukaryota > Metazoa > Arthropoda > Malacostraca > Amphipoda > Caprellidae > Caprella > Caprella mutica. The sequence goes on from CANNZV010000890.1 coordinate 82,077, forward strand.
ATTCACTGTATCAATTAGATGAATGGGAGATACATTCACTGTATCAATTAGATGAATGGGAGATACATTCACTGTATCAATTAGATGAATGAGAGATACATTCACTGTATCAATTAGATGAATGGGAGATACATTCACTGTATCAATTAGATGAATGAGAGATACATTCACTGTATCAATTAGATGTATGGGAGATACATTCACTGTACCAATTAGATGTATGGGAGATACATTCACTGTATCAATTAGATGTATGGGAGATACATTCACTGTATCAATTAGATGTATGGGAGATACATTCACTGTACCAATTAGATGAATGGGAGATACATTCACTGTATCAATTAGATGTATGGGAGATACATTCACTGTATCAATTAGATGTATGGGAGATACATTCACTGTATCAATTAGATGAATGGGAGATACATCCACTGTATCAATTAGATGTATGGGAGATACATTCACTGTATCAATTAGATGTATGGGAGATACATTCACTGTATCAATTAGATGAATGGGAGATACATTCACTGTATCAATTAGATGTATGGGAGATACATTCACTGTATCAATTAGATGAATGAGAGATGCATTCACTGTACCAATTAGATGAATGGGAGATACATTCACTGTATCAATTAGATGAATGGGAGATACATTCACTGTATCAATTAGATGAATGGGAGATACATTCACTGTACCAATTAGATGAATGAGAGATACATTCACTCTGTATCAATTAGATGAATGAGAGATACATTCACTCTGTATCAATTAGATGAATGGGAGATACATTCACTCTGTATCAATTAGATGATACCCATTCACTGTGTTCCAATTGATGCGTATATTATCATTATTTTACTTTTCTCTCATTAATGTCTATCTTTTTAGCATTTCTCTTCCGTTTAACCATGAAATATTCACTTCACTCACGTTTGTAAAAACATACTATCCATTGTATTGGCTCTATACACTGAAAATTAAAGTCTGTATATTTATTTATACAGCGTTTGTGTTTCGTCTCATTAGTAACAAATGTTCAATATTAATTCCACTATTCTGATTATCTTATTGTTTGTTTATTCTACGAATTACAGTGGAGATTCATCTCTATGTTCACACATACATTTTTCTGCAGCTGCAGTGTTTTTGACATTAGTCAGCCTCGTGTTTTCTCTCCTCTAAACCTTTGGATGGAATCTTATCGCAACTTCTCAGAACTCAAGAGATAGCAAAAAACAAAACGAGTCTGCGAGAGAAGCAACACAGATAAGTTCAATGATTGGTGGGATTTACATTCGCACACTCTCTTTTCGAAACATTGAACTTGTTCATTGGCATGGTGCGACCTGTTGTTGTTTAACACGTCCGGTTGGTTAGTACGACCTGTTTTGTTCTTTAGTACGACCTGTTGTTCTTTAGTACGACCTGTTGTTCTTTAGTACGACCTGTTGTTCTTTAGTACGACCTATTTTGTTCTTTAAACGTTCTATTTTGTTCTTTAATACGTCCTATTTTGTTTTTTATTATGACCTGTTTTGTTCTTTAGTACGACCTGTTGTTTTTATTACGACCTATTGTTGTTTAGTACGACCTGTTGTTCTTTTACACGCCTTGTTGTTGTTTAGTACGACCTACTGTATCCGTTAGTTTGTCATTTTGCTCACTTTATAATTGTTCAATGACCTGGCAGGGGGTTTGAGGGGCTGCCCGCCCCCTCATATGCATATATCAGTATATACATCAGAAATGAACTGCAAATATACTGTCGAAACAAACTCCAAAAAATGCATATAGGGGGGCGTGTCGCTTCCCGAACCCCCGCCAGGTCATTATATAATCATGAAGTGTGTAAACTACAAACTAGCGGATACTTCAAACTACACATAGTAAAAGTAATCTTTCGTGATAATAGTGGTGAAAGATAACCCCAAGTACCATCCACTTCATTTTTGAGCTCTTTTCATCATTAATCTGTTTAAAAGTTTCTATAAGACATGATAGTGTTAGAATATCAATGAGGTTCAATTTGGCTGGATCTGAAAATGTTGTCGGTGTGGCTCAGTAGTTTTTTCCTCGTTTTGACAAATACCATCCTGTTTTCTCCGCGAACTGCTTGCTCAGCAGAAATAAGAGGCACGGTTTGTTCTGAGGCAATTACAGCCCAGACTCTTCTCTTTGCTGTGTAATTTGTTGCACTGCCTCTTCTTCCGATAGGCCTACTCATTTCTAAATATCTCAATCATGCCTCCAACCTATCTTCAGTACGCGATGTTAAAACGCCACCTTTTCCAGCAAACAGCAGTTTTCTATCCCCTTCAACATCTCTAATTAACAATTCTCATCAATTTTATCTCGAGTATGTGTAGTAATTTCTCTGGAAATATGAATTATTTTATCCTCAGCACGTCTCAATAATTTTTGCTCGTTAATATTCACTCTTCTCGAATTATCAACGAACAAATATTTCACTGCCGACTTTTCGCCGATCGCTTCATTGCAATATTTTCCACCGATGAAGAATGTTTTTGGCTGCTTTATCGAAAATATTGCCGAAAGAATGAATGGGTGGTATTTTTAAAGCATTTCCACGATGATTTCTGCCTTCCGCAGATAATTGGGACGATATATTGCTACTGCCAATACATTAGTCGATGCTGTGTTATTTGTCTCTCTGTGTGTGGAATAGTGCTGTGTGGTCTGTGTAATAGTTCTGTGTGGTGTGTGTTAATGCTGAGTGGTCTATGTTAATGCTGTGTATTATATTTTAATAAATATAATAAATAATAATGTTATTTGTATGCTTTATAATAGTGTTATTCACATTACACTTTAGCTGTTTTATTTTCTAATTGCCTGTTAATTTTCATCCTTACATGTGATCAGTTACAAGGCCATTACTGTGAGTGGTTTGATTATGATAATTAAAATAGTCTGTTAATTCCTACATCGAGTGCACTCTCAATTGGATTAGTGAGCTCCAGTTGAAACCTACCTTTTATTTTCTAATTCAATTACCTGCGAATTGGGTCACTCGCTGTATTAAATACACTGCCTTTTCACTCTGTATTTAATACACTACCTTTTCACTCTGTGTATACGTTGCCTTTTCACTTTGTGTCAATACGTTGCCTTTTCACTTTGTGTCAATACGTTGCCTTTTCACTTTCAATACGTTGCCTTTTCACTTTGTGTCAATACGTTGCCTTTTCACTTTGTGTCAATACGTTGCCTTTTCACTTTGTGTCAATACGTTGCCTTTTCACTCTCAGTATACGTTGCCTTTTCACTTTGTGTCAATACGTTGCCTTTTCACTTTGTGTTAATACGTTGCCTTTTCACTTTGTGTTAATACGTTGCCTTTTCACTCTCAGTATACGTTGCCTTTTCACTCTCAGTATAAGTTGCCTTTTCACTCTCAGTATACGTTGCCTTTTCACTCTCAGTATACGTTGCCTTTTCACTCTCAGTATACGTTGCCTTTTCACTCTCAGTATACGTTGCCTTTTCACTCTCAGTATACGTTGCCTTTTCACTCTCAGTATACGTTGCCTTTTCACTCTCAGTATACGTTGCCTTTTCATTCTCAGTATACGTTGCCTTTTCACTCTCAGTATACATTGCCTTTTCACTCTCAGTATACATTGCCTTTTCATTCTCAGTATACACAGCCTTTTCATTCTCAGTATACACAGCCTTTTCACTCTCAGTATACACAGCCTTTTCACTCTCAGTATACACAGCCTTTTCACTCTCAGTATACACAGCCTTTTCACTCTCAGTATACACAGCCTTTTCACTCTCAGTATACACAGCCTTTTCACTCTCAGTATACACAGCCTTTTCACTCTCAGTATACACAGCCTTTTCACTCTCAGTATACATTGCCTTTTCATTCTCAGTATACATTGCCTTTTCATTCTCAGTATACATTGCCTTTTCATTCTCAGTATACACAGCCTTTTCACTCTCAGTATACACAGCCTTTTCACTCTCAGTATACACAGCCTTTTCACTCTCAGTATACACAGCCTTTTCACTCTCAGTATACACAGCCTTTTCACTCTCAGTATACACAGCCTTTTCATTCTCAGTATACATTGCCTTTTCATTCTCAGTATACATTGCCTTTTCATTCTCAGTATACATTGCCTTTTCATTCTCAGTATACATTGCCTTTTCACTCTCAGTATACATTGCCTTTTCATTCTCAGTATACACAGCCTTTTCATTCTCAGTATACACAGCCTTTTCATTCTCAGTATACATTGCCTTTTCATTCTCAGTATACATTGCCTTTTCATTCTCAGTATACATTGCCTTTTCATTCTCAGTATACATTGCCTTTTCATTCTCAGTATACACAGCCTTTTCATTCTCAGTATACACAGCCTTTTCATTCTCAGTATACACAGCCTTTTCATTCTCAGTATACACAGCCTTTTCACTCTCAGTATACATTGCCTTTTCACTCTCAGTATACATTGCCTTTTCACTCTCAGTATACACAGCCTTTTCACTCTCAGTATACACAGCCTTTTCACTCTCAGTATACACAGCCTTTTCACTCTCAGTATACACAGCCTTTTCACTCTCAGTATACACAGCCTTTTCACTTTGTGTCAATACATTGTCTTTTCACTCTGTGTACACTGATTTTTCACTATTCGTATATTTAATGCATTGACTTTTCTGAATGTTTAAATACATTGGCTTTTCACCTTATGTTTAAAATACTGCTTTTTCTCTCGTAATTAAATACAACTCTCTAGATTAGTCTTGAATGACTATTCTATTTATTTATTTTTAGTCCAGTCTGTGGTCTTAGGTGGATTCGAATTTCCCCTCCTATCCACAGTGGATGATCAGTGGGTTTCTTTGACCATCCATCTGCTCTCCTTTTGTCCGAACTTTACTCATTAGCATTGATGACTCTGTCTATTGAGAGGCTGGCTCAGAGTTTGCTGGATGTTACAGGTAATAGCTACTCGATTATCTCCTGGGCACTCACTACAGCAGAGCAAACACCTGATTTCTACTTTGAACTCTTTAACACTAATTTAATAGGCTGGAATATTATTTCCCTGCAATTGCTCTATTCTTGGATCTTAATCTCTTAATGAATGTTTTCTTCAGTTCCATGCTGGAGCTTTGTAAACTATGTTTCAATATAGTATTTATTATTATTATAAATAGTTATTTCTTATCCTTGGAGTCACTATTCCCCTCATCAAAGTGCTAGTTTTCTCCATGGGCTTAAATGCCGTCAAGACTGAGTGTAGTAATAGCATGTCCTTGTCTCCAGCAGTGTGAGTGTGTGACAAAAAGTAACCCCTCCCTTGGGGTGCTGTGCCCGTGTTGGACTGATGAGTCTCGCTTCTCTGCCTAACTCCCTTATCTAACTCTGACAAATTACCTTACATTTTCTCTGATCTCCAGGAGAAGATCCTACAGAAAATGTCACTCTGGAAACTTGGGAACAGTTCGCACTTCCTGATAAATTTGGCGTAATGGGATGAATTAATCTCAGCAAGATTGGATATTTAGAACCTTTCCTTTAACGATTATGTTCATATAGTTCTGTAAAAATGAAATTTCATGTTAAGTATGGGGTTACAAAAAGTAAATTTTTTGTCTTATCTCAGGCCTGCAGTGATTAAGTGGACAGTAATTGTTCACAGATGACGTGAAAGTGACATGGTAAATGTTTAATAACGTTCCCTGCCCATTATTGCTTATACTGTGACATCTTTTTTAATAATTTCTGACGGTTATTGCGGCCGATTTAATGGCCAATGCCTTCTACCACTTCATACCCTACTAATGTGCCAATTTGTAATTCTTAACCTTCTGAAAATGATGCTACATTATATTTTAAATATTAGCTTCTTAAATATTTGATGTTTGTTTATTTTTCCCATTAACATTCTTTTGATGAATTGTAAGACAGTGTCATAATGCAGTAGATGGCTCTTGACTGGCTCTTCTAGTCTAATTTCTTCGAGTATTTGCCATCTTCTCAATTCTTGGAAGTGTTCTTCAGCTCTGCTATTATTGCCCCGTAGAGAAGGGGTTAAGTCAATGTCAAAGATGTATATATAGATATTTAATTTAGTTTGATCATATGTTCTTTTTTTATGCTGCCTTATCGTACATAAACAACCAACCAGGGTTGGTTGTTTTTACTCAACCATTAATAGTGAAATAATTATTATAATGTTTTTTACGTGTCCAAAAATGTGGAACTGACCGATAATTCGGAACTTACCCTATTTCTTACTCTTGTTAGTGTGCAAGTTTTGCATCAATATTCTTTGACGGTTCATTTTTAAAATAGAGAAAATTGAAAAAAAGTGTAATTGTTCTCCCCACCATTTTGTAGATGTTGATGCTGCAAAAAAGGTTGGCTGGTACGCAGGGAATCCCTCTGCCTCACATCGCTAGGCGCGCTTGCTTTAAAGCTTATCTGCGATATGAATAGCTTTAGGCCTAATAATTGATATGCAATCCTAGGCCTCTGGATTTGGAGGGAGGGAAGCCTGTATCAGCTTTGATCGTGTACTGCATGCCTCTTATACTGTTTAGTATAATTAACCACAATTATCACATTGTTAAGGCTTTCATTAGTGTTTCAGCATAGATACTTCAATAGCATTGAATATGAGAATTAGCGTCAATTTACTATTTAAGAGTACTCCTTGCGGCTGATATTTGTTCTCCTGTACTACCAAGTACAGCGCCTACTACCATTCTATGGGTAGGAATGACTGTGCCAGTGATACAGCTCCCTATATTGATCGAAGGGGTACCCCCTCTCCCACCCCCAGAACACAACACACACCTCCCCCTTTTGCTCCACACCCTGGGGTTTCGGTGACTTGGTGACGGCCCACACAGGACTCGCACACGTTTTCCCGGACCATGCGTCTTGCCGTGTTTATTTTCAGGTTGCAATGAAGGCGGCCACGCTACCCACGTGAAGTGAAGGATGGCTGACAGTACGTCAGGAGCAATTTACGCCACTCTGTGTGTGCACTGAACATAGACAACTCTCCTTTGGGTATTGAAATAAAAACTTTGGTACGGTTGATACAGATTCAACTTGCACGAAAGTAGTTTGAGAATTATTGATAATTTATTTGTGTTCTCTCTATCATAGTCACTAAAAATTCTGAACTTTAAATTTGTTTTCTTTGCAGTAAAGTTATTTTCCACACAACTTTACAAATTTTTCAGATAAATTAAATCTACATTTCATTAAATATGCTTTAACGAATTCATGTTATTTCCTTCTATCAGTTTTAACTTTTGTATGGAAAGTAACATCTTGAAATGCGTATTAATTTATTTCATTTCCTTCTATCATTCTTAACTTTCATTAGTTTTTAAATTAACATTTTGAAACGCATCTTAAATGGATCAAATCACCGATCTATTTCACTCTACGTTATTTGTTAAATATGAAATATTCAATTGTATATTCGCCTGTAAAAATCTTCAGTGTCATTTCCAGTACCTCTCTCTCTCTCTCGCCATACTTTTACTCGCATCATTTCACTACAGCATGGAAATGATGTCAGTGCAACTCATTTCCACGTCCACTTCCTTTTCTGCGTCGGGGAACACGAGTGATGAATGTCTGTGTGTGTGTGTTTGTGCTCAGACTGCTATAAGTGTTTGGTCAACAGAGAGAAAATGAGTGAGGAGGCTTTTGAAGCAAGGTGTCAGCGCTCAGATATGAATACCCAGAAGTGTAACGAGAAAATGACCAAAAAGACCGCAAGGCACTTTGTGGTTCATAAAAATTATATTAAAATCTTAGGTAGCTATTATATATTCATGACTTTAGTTGTTTTCTTAATACCTACACAGATTAGACTCTATATTTTGTTAATATTCCTTTCAAAATTTCATAACATAATGAAAGAATGAAAGGGTCATGTAATTAACATTAACTATGCAATATACAGTAATTAATGTTCATATTTCAGTATCAGAGTAACTGAAATTTTCTTAGTGAACTCCGTGGAGTTTTTGGTGCCTTTTCTCACCGCCTTTATATTCTGACATTTTATGGAGATGCGCTGCAGTTTTTATATCTTTTTGAGCCCGCAAGTTAATACTCCTGCTGCAGACATTGGATGGCAGGTCTCCTCTGAGGAACTAGGTTATGGCAAACTGTACAAATTAGTAAAACTTATTATACCTTGTTTTGCTGTCACGCAAAATAACATGTCATGTTAGGACTCATGCCACGCTGTCACATCACCATGTTGTAGCTGTAGCTTCATGTTAGAATTAGGATACACTTTTAAAGAATATTATGCTAAATATATTCTACCCTCATTCCTTGGGCAATATGTTGCCCTAATGATGTGGGAAAATGTCGGCGACTAGAATACGAGGAAGGTGCACCCACCATCTTCATAACCGGTTGTCAGGTTCATGGAGGTCATTTCAGAGACACGCCCGTGATATTAATATCTTGTATGCTCTAGATTTTATTACCAGTCTTCTGGAAATTATGACATCCTCAATGTTTACGAATATAGGGTAAGTTATGAATTATTGGTCGGTACTACATTTTCGGTCATATCAGAAAAAAACTTATAAATTATTATTATTATAATTTTATATTGTTTTTCTTAATATGACGGAAAATTTAGTACTGACCGATAATTCGTAACTTACCCTAGTATCGTAAGGTAAGAAATGAAATTAGCATTGTATCTTCATAAAACTTTGAAGATACAACTGAAACTGCACGAAAAATTCTCTTAACTTGCATATGGGTTCGAAATTTTTAAATTTTATGTTGCTGATTGTGAAGTATGTGCAGCCTCTTCTGGAACTTTAATTGATGAATATTTACTTCATAGTTATTGCCTCTGTAAATATTTTCTATTTCAATAAAAAATTTGAAATTTACACCATATTGATATTTATATATAACGTAAGATACAAATTGAAATAATCATTTAATATTCGATATCATCATCAAAAAGCTGAACTTCATACTATCATGTCGACTAAGAGTAACTGAAATACTCTTAGCAAACTCCGTAGACTTTGTTACAAAAGTTGCTCATCCATTGCTAATGGTATTTGTGTTCCATTTACATTCGTTGTCATACGCAAACATTTCCAAGTCATCTGGTCTATATGAGATTATTGTAGTTGCTTCCTCTGAGGATTTGCAGTCCCTCTTGATGTCCGACTGCTATAATTCCTTGTCCCAACAGACCAAATGAATACGGAATAGTAATGAGTCACTCCTGAATAGTTATAGGTGAACTGTCAATTTAGGGGTGAAGCAATTTGGCATCAATGTAGGAATTGAATTTGCAATCCATAATACACATTCATTGCTATTGAATGGCATTTCCATGAAGCAAAGAGTGCTTTATGTTTTATTGACATGTTGTTTTGTTCTAATTGTTTAGAGGGCATTGCAAATGATGTCATTTATTGTAGCTGAGTGTCTCTTCAAAGTATAATGATCGAGAAGAGGCGACACTTCTCTGCATAATTGTGAAAACAATGAATTATTTATATAAATCTATAGATTAATGTTTGTGAATGAACTTGTATTGAATTGATGTGAAGTGGTAGTCATTTTAACTCTATTTTGGGAGATTTAATTTTTACTATCAGTTTGGTTATACTATTGCTATGCTCACCTTTCATCGCTACACTCCATTGCTACCTTTACTTTGCTACATTGCTACCTTTACCTTGCTACATTGCTACCTTTACTTCGCTACATTGCTACCTTTACCTTGCTACATTGCTACCTTTATTTCGCTACATTGCTACCTTTACTTCTCTGCATTGCTACCTTTACTTCGCTACACTGGCCATTTCCAAAGTCTAATTTTATTAAAATTCTCGCTGGCATTTTGAGGAAGGAAGTCTGAACATCCCAGTCATTAAAGCTCAGCATGGTAGGTATCATTATTATAGCAGAGAAATGATTTAATGGTATTCAGAACACATGATGCGGAATGTGATACTAGAGTTTGTAAAGCTGTGATACGAACTGGTTACAGTACTATGGTTTCAACAATAATGTTAGTCTACATTAATTTCCATTTTTTATTGCAATTTCAATCGGTGTGATTTTTAATAATAAAAATAGTAAAATAAAATGTAATTAAATTTGTTCAAATTATATGTATTTCAATTTGCCGTGTTCGATAGACAGGTGAATTCTAAATGTCAGTTCATATAAAAACTGAAAATTTAATTATACAATCACAGACTTCCAATATTATTCTTTAAACATTAATTTCACTTATTGTGAATAATGAATATAAATAATTCCTAAGTTGTTGCTTCTAATGAATATTTCCGGTACATTTCTAACGGTTCTATCGTGCACTTGTATGTGAGATTTCAGATCACTCTGCAGTGAGATAGCGCCTGAAAGCTCACTGGCAGGAGCTCAATAGCGACACATGGGACTATCAATCAGTCACCCTCACTCTACTGCTATGGACTGTCATGCTACTCTAGAGCAATCGGATGGAAGGGAGATGGGGACTGATGCTCATGCTATCTAGAGTGATGGGATGCTCATGCTATCTAGAGTGATGGGATGCTCATGCTATCTAGAGTGATGGGATGCTCATGCTATCTAGAGTGATGGGATGCTCATGCTATCTAGAGTGATGGGATGCTCATGCTGTTTAGAGTGATGGGATGCTCATGCTGATTAGAGTGATGAGATGCTCATGCTGTTTAGAGTGATGAGATGCTCATGCTGTTTAGAGTGATGAGATGCTCATGCTGTTTAGAGTGATGAGATGCTCATGCTGTTTAGAGTGATGAGATGCTCATGCTGTTTAGAGTGATGAGATGCTCATGCTGCTTAGTAATGAGATGCTCATGCTGCTTAGAGTGATGAGATGCTCATGCTGTTTAGAGTGATGAGATGCTCATGCTGTTTAGAGTGATGAGATGCTCATGCTGCTTAGTAATGAGATGCTCATGCTGCTTAGAGTGATGAGATGCTCATGCTGATTAGAGTGATGGGATGCTCATGCTGTTTAGAGTGATGGGATGCTCATGCTGTTTAGAGTGATGGGATGCTCATGCTATCTAGAGTGATGGGATGCTCATGCTATCTAGAGTGATGGGATGCTCATGCTATCTAGAGTGATGGGATGCTCATGCTATCTAGAGTGATGGGATGCTCATGCTATCTAGAGTGATGGGATGCTCATGCTATCTAGAGTGATGGGATGCTCTTACTGTTTAGAGTGATGAGATGCTCATGCTGCTTAGAGTGATGAGATGCTCATGCTGCTTAGAGTGATGAGATGCTCATGCTGCTTAGAGTGATGAGATGCTCATGCTGCTTAGAGTGATGAGATGCTCATGCTGCTTAGAGTAATGGGATGCTCATGCTGCTTAGAGTGATGAGATGCTCATGCTGCTTAGAGTGATGGGATGCTCATGCTGTTTAGAGTGATGGGATGCTCATGCTGTTTAGAGTGAGTGATGAGATGCTCATGCTGCTTAGAGTGAGTGATGAGATGCTCATGCTGCTTAGAGTGATGAGATGCTCATGCTGCTTAGAGTGATGAGATGCTCATGCTGCTTAGAGTGATGGGATGCTCATGCTGTTTAGAGTGAGTGATGAGATGCTCATGCTGCTTAGAGTGAGTGATGAGATGCTCATGCTGCTTAGAGTGAGTGATGAGAAGCTCATGCTGCTTAGAGTGAGTGATGAGATGCTCATGCTGCTTAGAGTGAGTGATGAGAAGCTCATGCTGCTTAGAGTGAGTGATGAGAAGTTCATGCTGCTTAGAGTGAGTGATGAGATGCTCATGCTGCTTAGAGTGATGAGATGCTCATGCTGCTTAGAGTGAGTGATGAGATGCTCATGCTGCTTAGAGTGATGGGATGCTCATGCTGTTTAGAGTGAGTGATGAGATGCTCATGCTGCTTAGAGTGAGTGATGAGAAGCTCATGCTGCTTAGAGTGAGTGATGAGAAGCTCATGCTGCTTAGAGTGAGTGATGAGATGCTCATGCTGCTTAGAGTGAGTGATGAGAAGCTCATGCTGCTTAGAGTGAGTGATGAGAAGCTCATGCTGCTTAGAGTGAGTGATGAGATGCTCATGCTGCTTAGAGTGAGTGATGAGATGCTCATGCTGCTTAGAGTGATGAGATGCTCATGCTGCTTAGAGTGAGTGATGAGATGCTCATGCTGCTTAGAGTGATGAGATGCTCATGCTGCTTAGTGTGATAGAATTGATGGAAAATGAAAAATTATTTAATCTCTCTGTCAGTCTCAACATTTATGTTATCAATAGTTGGCGGTTGCTATACAATTATTTCAATGAAACCATACAATTATATCAATTTGAAATGATATTTTGATTCATCAAAATAATATTTTGTAGGAACATGCGTGAAAGTCCAATTCGTATTTCATTTTTTTTTGTCGCTATTAATTTTCTGGACTGAATATTTTGACTTGACTGTATCTTTCACGCTACAAAAATATCTTAAGAATTTTATAGATACTTTTCCTTTCCTAATATCATACATTATTTGTATTACATTGAAGTATTTTGCTTGATAGATTTCGTATCCCAAAAACACAGAAATAAAATTTGATTACGCATCTAAGGATGTTGTCTCAGATCACAAGTGTGTCCCTGTTCTAATGAAGCATGTGGATATCTATTGTACTTTTTGAGTTATTACTGTTTACTTTCATCCCTCTTTTTTTGTGTCACACTGTACGTTGTAGTCCTTTTTGTGGCTAGTATCAAAAGAAAGGGAGACATTCGTAATACTCTGATAACAGCTCTTGTTCTGCTCAGTATCGGAAGAAATTGTGAAAGATATCTGAACTCCTTTACTTCTCTATGGCACTTTCTTTGCGAACAGTATTGATTGTATTCAATTATATTATATCAAATACAAAAATATATACAAAATATAATGTATTGTAATTATGTAGATGTGTAACCCTTCAATGGCTTCTTTGATCATATGATCACGCAAAATTATTCATATTATAAAACTCTGTCATTTTTAATTGAACAATATGTCTGTACCAAACTTGTGATGGACATGTTAAGTATAACCCGCTCTATATGTTTATGCAATCAGTCAGTAATTTTCTTCAGGTTATAGGATTTGGCAGCATTAATTTGATGACCTAAAATTTTTGACATCCCTGCAAATAAAATTTCGGTGAGAAGGTAAGACCATTTAAACAGGTAGTTTATAAATTCATCGACCTGAAATTTACGTGGATTATTCAATACAAATTAAAAATGTAGAAAATGAAGGATTAGTCTTTACAATTACAAATATTCATATTATTGCAATTTAAAATTCGCGTGATCATATGAATCACAACTGTATATTCATCAACTAAGCTGTGCATGAACATACGAATTATTTTTTCTATGCTTTTAACCTCTTAAAGATAACTCACAAGAAGCTTCATATTAATCGGAGACCTAAAGATTTTATCTAGTTATTAAAGGGCTAAGATCGAAATGAGAATATAGAGCATTTACTGTATCTGACCAAATAAGCATAGAAAATATAGGCTAAGCGAAAATACCAGTTGGGTATATAAATTTATTAACCCACTGAAAAAAATTATACGGACCCATTAATATATGGGGTTCAACTGATACCCATTAAATAATTTTTTTTATAAACAATATTTTTTAAATAAACAATGTTTAAATTTTTAAATAAATTAATGGTACTGCTATACATATAATTGACAATAAAACTTACCATATATTAAGAACTCGACCTCCTTAATAATTCTACTTAAATAGTTTCTATAACATCTAAAGCATATCCTAATGCAGTATCGTGCATTTCTATATAGGTCAGGTACTTTGAAAGTTGGTACTTATGTAAATGTGTGGGGAGTACTTTGCTACACTGGCCTGAGTGAGCGTATTAGTGAGCTAAGTGCCCTGGATTAGTGAGCTCTGCAAAGTGAGCCAAACTACACTCACTAAAATACATGAATTGACTTGCATAATATTCTCCCAGCTTCCGCACTCGGATATGCATTAATATCATATGACGGAGTTAGGAACATGTGGGGGTATGGGAAATAGAATATACCTGAAAATAGAAATGAAATTTTATGCTAAAGGGAAATTTAGGCTTTCAAGAAATAATGTTTGTTTTATTTGAAATTCACTAGGGTGAGTTCTTAATCATTGGTCAGTACCACATTATCCACAAAAATCTAGAATAAGGGCATCATTATCTCAATGACGAAGCATTTTCTGGACATTTTGTTGTTCTTGAAAAAGTGTTTATTTTGAATTTCGTCGGAAGAGAAATGAAACACCCTGTATAGTTGAACTCTAATTCTATTTTTTCTCTCAGTTTCACAGGGTTGTTGTCTTTTATTAAGGGCCGTTAGGTTTTAGTTGGTATCCATGATACCTGCAGGTATCATGGATACCAACTAAAATAATTAATTATTGTATAGTTTTTTCTTAAATGATTCATAAATAATGTTGAAAAAGTAGGAGGAGCTTAGCAAAAAGTCTAGTGGAAAGACTGAAAAAACATACGTGTGTACGGCCCTTTAGACATTTTTTCCCCAATGGAGGACTGATAGTTCATAAGATTGTACTTCATTATAGCTCCCAATGAGATTCCCTTTCAATCCAAAGCCACACGCAAGTTAATGTTTGAATAGCTGTGTAACCAAAGGGGTCCTGATTGGTATGGCGGTCATTACCCGCTGCAAACCTTTGAAGCTGGTGTTTACCGACTTGCTAATACCCCCCACCAGACTTTGAAGGCATTCAAGTCAGAAGGTGGAGGAGAGGGGTGAGAAGGGGGGTCAAAAAACTCATTAAAATAGTCAGCAACTCGGCTAGCAGATTATCGCTCATTAATGAGATCGGTGAAATGATGAGGGGCTTAGTGAAGTACAATAACATCTCAGTTACATCATAGCACTTTGCAAGGGAGGAGTTGATCATTTAGAACACCTTTTTTGGCGTTAAAATCAATGGATTGATTTAATGATGTAAGACTCTTTGCCTGTTAAAAACAATGGATTGGTCTAATAATTGGTACTGACTAGTATTGAAATGATGGTTATTTTGTATTGAATAGAAGTGAATGAACTTTTATACAGGAGACTGATATACAGGTATTTGTATCTGTGAAAATATATAGGTATACATATGCACTTAGGATTCTATAATCAATAAATTGTGTGAATGTCAAGGGTTAGTTACGAATTATCGGTCAGCACTACATATATTGTGTTTTCTTATATGATAAATTCAATATCTTAAAATTTAATTTTGAATATTACCTTCGGGGGTGTCTGACGAAACACTAAAGTAAATCGTAGTAATATTTTTATAATTTCCTATTTTTCTTGCCGTAATGACAAATTTTCATATTTTAGCTTCACTTACAATTTTTCAAATACATATCTTTACTTATTATTTATTTTTATTTTACACGAATTTAAATTACAATAATGCAAACCAGCTACTAAAAATATTGTACAGTTGGTTCCTAAATGAATTAAAAAATCATATAGAACCTATAAATTACCAAAATTTCATTATAAAATTCTAGATTGTGTTTCTACCCTGGCCACATATTCTAATGTGTCATAATTGTGTCACTCCTATCATTTGACGGCATTAAAGTTATATTAGGTCATGACATTAATTTGAGCAGTTAGTTATTAATTTGTATGTTCAAGGTCATCAGACTTATTTGACGAGTTCGATTTCGCAGCTATGACGTCATTCGTAGCTATGACGTCAATATTCATATACAATATTCATATTTAATAGTCTATAGCACACACTATACTCTCTGTACTATTACCTCTCTATTACTTTTCTATTAATACTCTGTACTAATAACCCTTATTGATAACTATTTAATTATACTCTGTGTACATTCTTCACTATTTATGCTCTGTACTATTACTCCATTGCCCTTATTACTATTGATTTATATTCTATTATTACCTTCTTCCTATTACTCACCTATTTTTGCTCTATTACCCATCATCACTTACCTATTTATACCGTCTGTACTATCACTTACCTATTTATACCGTCTGTACTATCACTTACCTATTTATACCGTCTGTACTATCACTTACCTATTTACACCGTCTGTACTATCACTTACCTATTTATACCGTCTGTACTATCACTTACCTATTTATACCGTCTTTACTATCACTTACCTATTTATACCGTGTGTACTATCACTTACCTATTTATACCGTGTGTACTATCACTTACCTATTTATACACTCTGTACTATCACTTACCTATTTATACCGTCTGTACTATCACTTACCTATTTACACCGTCTGTACTATCACTTACCTATTTATACCGTCTGTACTATCACTTACCTATTTATACCGTGTGTACTATCACTTACCTATTTATACCGTGTGTACTATCACTTACCTATTTATACCGTGTGTACTATCACTTACCTATTTATACCGTGTGTACTATCACTTACCTATTTATACCGTCTGTACTATCACTTACCTATTTACACCGTCTGTACTATCACTTACCTATTTATACCGTGTGTACTATCACTTACCTATTTATACCGTGTGTACTATCACTTACCTATTTATACCGTGTGTACTATCACTTACCTATTTATACCGTGTGTACTATCACTTACCTATTTATACCGTCTGTACTATCACTTACCTATTTATACCGTGTGTACTATCACTTACCTATTTATACCGTGTGTACTATCACTTACCTATTTATACCGTCTGTACTATCACTTACCTATTTATACCGTCTGTACTATCACTTACCTATTTATACTGTGTGTACTATCACTTACCTATTTACACCGTCTGTACTATCACTTACCTATTTGTACCGTCTGTACTATCACTTACCTATTTATACCGTCTTTACTATCACTTACCTATTTATACTGTGTGTACTATCACTTACCTATTTACACCGTCTGTACTATCACTTACCTATTTGTACCGTCTGTACTATCACTTACCTATTTATACCGTCTTTACTATCACTTACCTATTTATACTGTGTGTACTATCACTTACCTATTTACACCGTCTGTACTATCACTTACCTATTTATACCGTCTTTACTATCACTTACCTATTTATACCGTGTGTACTATCACTTACCTATTTATACACTCTGTACTATCACTTACCTATTTATACCGTCTGTACTATCACTTACCTATTTACACCGTCTGTACTATCACTTACCTATTTGTACCGTCTGTACTATCACTTACCTATTTATACCGTCTGTACTATTAATAAGTGCATTGATTTTCTTGAGACTGCGAAGGTCGCTTGGTGTGACCTGTGCTTGTTATATTTGGTGTAGAAATAGTCCCTCATTCTGTTGATGGCCCTTAATTACACAGTGTGAAGCACCTACCCTTTCTTAACAGCTGTGACTTTAAATTATTATGCACTGTGTGTTTAGCACTGTGTGTTAGCTGTGTGCTATTTCTAGTGTTAACTGTATAAAACTTTACTCGCACTTTATTCATAACTATGGCTGGATTAATTTTATAAGATGCTTCCATACGATCATAGAGAAAATCGATATTCTGACTAAAGTCCCTATCCAAATTATATATCTTTAACTATCATTAAATTAAAGTGTGTTAAAACATGCTATAATTTTGTTCTGATAATTATAGAATTTAATTTCTTGGATCAACTTTGGTATTTCAGTAATTGTATAACAAATGCATGATGTTTTGATATGTCAGCGGATGTTTTCGGGAAATGTTCATCTTCACATGAATATTTAATATGATATCTTCATAGGGTTAGTTACGATTAGGGTTGTGACAATATGCTTTTGAAATGATAGATCATGAAATTATCACAGACGGAGAGAATTGAAGAGTATTGAATGGTTCAGCGGTATACAGTATTCGATACCATTTCATTTCGTCTGTGATATTCTTAAGATCTATGAATTTAAAAGCATATTGTCACAGCACTAGTCAAGAATTATCAGACAGATCAGCAATTTAGGTCATATAAGAATTAAATATGATTTAATATTTTAGCTGGTTATTTTAATTGGCATCCAATTAAAATAACCAGCTAAAATAGTGAATTATATAATATTTTTATATGACTGAAAATGAGGCAATATCCAATAATCTGTAGCTTGGTAGACTATAAAATTTGGTAAATCTATTTGTTTAGATTTAGATATAAATTTGATTTAGAAATATATTTAGATTTAGAAACATTTAAATTTCAATAATCATTTTTCTAATACATTGTGTGAATATAAATATATCGTGTATATTTTTTCCTAAATCTGAAAAGAATCCCATTTAAAGAAGTAAATAGCCATGTCTAAAAGACTCCTAACTACAATAGTAAGTAGCGTCCCTACTCAAGGCTGCACTCTGACTCTCCTCAGCAAGTACACAGACCTTACAAGGAGATGCTCTGAATTTAATAAACACAAATCCAGCGCTGAATATGATCCTTAAAACTGCCCTCCTTCCAATGTCTAGCACTAAAATATTCATAAACACAACCTACCCCCGTCTAAACTCCTACCCCCCATCCCGCCTAACCACGGCCCCGGGGAGAAATTATCTACCCCCCATTTTAAAAACAATGCATTTCACTGTGAAGACCTACGCGTTGTGCAAAATGGAAATTAGCTTTTATACATTTACAAAATGTACCGTTTTTGTGTGTGTAAATGATTTGTAGTCAGATAATTTCTTCTAAGTGATAATAGAAATTAATTTAATGTGTTTAATTATTTTTACATTTAATTGTCAAGTGTATAGATTTTCCATTAAGTTAAAATAATTAGCCTTATTTAATATTAACGGTATAGTCTTTATATGAATATTGAATGGATGCTTTCACTCCACCCCTCTTTATTCATATCCCCCAGGGAAGAGGCGGGGGTACTCTATTCACATCCCCCGGGGAGAGGGCGGGGGTACTCTATTCACATCCCCCAGGGAGGGGGCGGGGCTGAACTGCGGCGTATGGCACAAATAGTGAGATTATGGCTCGATTTATGGCGGAGAGGATCGTTAGGGTACTGACGAGTCGTGGGGCCCTGCATGAGTTATGGCCTGGGAAGGGATGGGGGCGCTTTGAACCAAGGCCTGGGGCATGGATGGGGGTGGGACAGATAAGTATAGGGGGAAGGGTATGAACACAGTGATGGAGGATGTAGATTAGAGTAAGAAGAAATGGGGCAGCCGCAAGACTTTGGGTGGTGTTTCTTATGTCAAGGGTACTATCGGTGAGAAAGGTATCGGTGCCGAATTACCGATACTTATCGGTACGGAATCAACGATACTTATCGGTGCCGAATTACCTATACTTATCTGTACTGAATTACCGATACTTATCGGTACCGAATTAACGATACTTATCGGTGCCGAATTACCTATACTTATCGGTACCGAATTAACGATACTTATCTGTACTGAATTACCGATACTTATCGGTACGGAATCAACGATACTTATCTGTACCGAATCAACTATACTTATCGGTACCGAATCAACGATATTCATCGATACCGAATTACCCATACATACCGATACCAATATGTATCGGTAATTTTAGTCTAACTAGCTATAAAATCTTTATGCTTTAAGTCTACATATATGTCACCCATCGAGTGATGTATATTTCGATTGTTTAAGATATGTTCCTCAAAGGGCGGTTCAACACATGTGTACGCTTACATTTGTGAATCTAATATGCTTTATTTGCCTATGCATTACAAGAATATCACTAAAATTCTCGTTTTTCCCACGCAAGTTCTTTCAGGACATTAAGGGTCAAAGACATTTTTGAAAATGATTAGTTTATAATCACTAACTGTAAATTCTAAATTGCTGATATTTTCATTGTTCAATCTATAGCTATTTTATTCTAATGTTTCTTTTGTTTCCAATTAGTTTTAAATATATATTATCCTTATTACATGAAAAATGTCTAATCTTTTGTTGGACTAAATTTACATATATTTATAAATCTAAATATATTTCTAATCTAAATACATTCCTAAATCTAACTGTATTTCTAAATCTAAATATATTTCTAAATCTAAATGTATTCCTAAATTTATATACATCTTTAAATCTAAATATATTCTTAAATCTAACTATATTTCTAATCTAAATATATTTCTAAATCTAAATATATTCTTAACTCTAACTATATTTCTAAATCTAAATATATTCCTAACTCTAACTATATTTCTAAATATAAATATATTTCTAAATATAAATATATTTCTAAATCTAAATGTATTTCTAAATCTAAATTTATTTCTAAATCTTAATGTATTTCTAAATCTAAATACATTTCTAAATCTAAATACATTTCTAAATCTTAATGTATATCTAAATCTAAATACACATCTAAATATATTCCCCAGCTACTTAGTGTGTTGCCAGCCTCCAAATCTCTTGTGCAGCCTCCACGTTCCACTCCATAGATTATTCAATCTGCCTCCCTACTCCCTGAAAACTACTCCATGTTTTTATACCCAAGTAACGAGAACCAGTTCATAACAACTGAAAGAGTGATGCTTTTTCTGCCCAGAGCAGCGGGAGAAGGGTTAGTCATCTCGTGTATCCTTTGCTGTGAAATGATATCCTTTGCTGTGAAATGATATCCTTTCATTAGCGAAGTAAAAACAGCAGTGAAATATATATCACATAATTATATTATTAGACACTATTTATTATCAGTAAGGTTGGGACAATATGTGTTTAAAATCATAGATCCTGAAAATCTTATAGATGGATTGAATTAAAGAGTATTGAATGGTTCTAAACCAGCGGTATATAGTATTCGATGCCATTTCATTTCGTCTATATGATATTCTTAAGATCTATGATTTTAAACGCTTATTGTCACAACCCTAATTATCAGTGTCTAGATTTGTGAAATACTACTGGCCAGAAGTATATTCCTAAAAAGTCTAAAACTGAATACAATTATTAGTACGATAAGTTTTGAAGAATCCAGTGAACTCTCAAAGAAAGTTTTATGCAAGATATTTATCAGTGGAGTTGCCAGTTAGCCTTTGTTTGCAATGGGAAAAGATACGACCAAGAAATAGACGTGAATAGTTTATAAGTTGCGGTAAAGAAGCACTGAGCGGAAAAAGGACTACGCTAGATGCAGTTAGGATGAGTTACTGTAAATGCTACGCTAGATGCAGTTAATGAGTTACTGCAAATGCTACGCTAGATGCAGTTAGGATGAGTTGCGTAAATGCTACGCTAGATGCAGTTAAGATGAGTTACTGTAAATGCTACGCTAGATGCAGTTAAAATGAGTTACTGTAAATGCTACGCTAGATGCAGTTAAAATGAGTCACTGTAAATGCTACGCTAGATGCAGTTACGATGAGTTACTGTAAATGCTACGCTAGATGCAGTTAAAATGAGTCACTGTAAATGCTACGCTAGATGCAGTTAAAATGAGTTACTGTAAATGCTACGCTAGATGCAGTTAAAATGAGTTACTGTAAATGCTACGCTAGATGCAGTTAAAATGAGTCACTGTAAATGCTACGCTAGATGCAGTTACGATGAGTTACTGTAAATGCTACGCTAGATGCAGTTACGATGAGTTACTGTAAATGCTACGCTAGATGCAGTTAAAATGAGTCACTGTAAATGCTACGCTAGATGCAGTTAAAGTGAGTTACTGTAAATGCTACGCTAGATGCAGTTAAAATGAGTTACTGTAAATGCTACGCTAGATGCAGTTAAAATGAGTCACTGTAAATGCTACGCTAGATGCAGTTACGATGAGTTACTGTAAATGCTACGCTAGATGCAGTTAATGAATTACTGTAAATGCTACGCTAGATGCAGTTAATGAGTTACTGTAAATGCTACGCTAGATGCAGTTAAGATGAGTTACTGTAAATGCTACGCTAGATGCAGTTAGGATGAGTTACTGTAAATGCTACGCTAGATGCAGTTAATGAGTTACTGTAAATGCTACGCTAGATGCAGTTAAGATGAGTTACTGTAAATGCTACGCTAGATGCAGTTAAGATGAGTTACTGTAAATGCTACGCTAGATGCAGTTACGATGAGTTACTGTAAATACTACGCTAGATGCAGTTAAGATGAGTTACGTAAATGCTACGCTAGATGCAGTTAAGATGAGTTACTGTAAATGCTACGCTAGATGCAGTTAAGATGAGTTACTGTAAATGCTACGCTAGATGCAGTTACGATGAGTTACTGTAAATACTACGCTAGATGCAGTTAAGATGAGTTACGTAAATGCTACGCTAGATGCAGTTAAGATGAGTTACTGTAAATGCTACGCTAGATGCAGTTAGGATGAGTTACTGTAAATGCTACGCTAGATGCAGTTAAGATGAGTTACTGTAAATGCTACGCTAGATGCAGTTAAGATGAGTTACTGTAAATGCTACGCTAGATGCAGTTAGGATGAGTTACTGTAAATGCTACGCTAGATGCAGTTAAGATGAGTTACTGTAAATACTACGCTAGATGCAGTTTAGATGAGTTACGTAAATGCTACGCTAGATGCAGTTAATGAGATACGTAAATGCTACGCTAGATGCAGCTGAAATGCTGAATAGTATAAAATAACTACGCTGGATACAATTGAAGAGTTTTAATTCATTTAAGTGCACTTAATACAGTTAAACTTTTGTTATAAATTGTAGTGCGCTTTGTTAGTCTGAAATATCATATAACGTTATGTATAAAAATTTGAATCTCTATTTAGCTATTATTATATTCAATGGAATTAATGGATAAATTAAACTGTACTGGAGACCAGGATTTTCAACGGGCGTAAGAATATTTTATACACCTTCCCCTAAGAAATTGAAATGTTAGACTAACATTTAGTGTAGCGCTGTGTGAGAGTACATAGTCACATTTAGTGTAGCGCTGTGTGAGACTACATAGTCACATTTAGTGTAGCGCTGTGTGAGACTACATAGTCACATTTAGTGTAGCGCTGTGTGAGAGTACATAGTTACATTTAGTGTAGCGCTGTGTGAGAGTACATAGTCACATTTAGTGTAGCGCTGTGTGAGACTACATAGTCACATTTAGTGTAGCGCTGTGTGAGACTACATAGTCACATTTAGTGTAGCGCTGTGTGAGACTACATAGTCACATTTAGTGTAGCGCTGTGTGAGAGTACATAGTCACATTTAGTGTAGCGCTGTGTGAGAGTACATAGTCACATTTAGTGTAGCGCTGTGTGAGAGTACATAGTCACATTTAGTGTAGCGCTGTGTGAGACTACATAGTCACATTTAGTGTAGCGCTGTGTGAGAGTACATAGTCACATTTAGTGTAGCGCTGTGTGAGAGTACATAGTCACATTTAGTGTAGCGCTGTGTGAGGGTACATAGTCACATTTAGTGTAGCGCTGTGTGAGGGTACATAGTCACATTTAGTGTAGTGCTGTGTGAGGGTACATAGTCACATTTAGTGTAGTGCTGTGTGAGACTACATAGTCACATTTAGTGTAGCGCTGTGTGAGAGTACATAGTCACATTTAGTGTAGCGCTGTGTGAGAGTACATAGTCACATTTAGTGTAGCGCTGTGTGAGACTACATAGTCACATTTAGTGTAGCGCTGTGTGAGGGTACATAGTCACATTTAGTGTAGCGCTGTGTGAGACTACATAGTCACATTTAGTGTAGCGCTGTGTGAGAGTACATAGTCACATTTAGTGTAGCGCTGTGTGAGAGTACATAGTCACATTTAGTGTAGCGCTGAGTGAGAGTACATAGTCACATTTAGTGTAGCGCTGTGTGAGAGTACATAGTCACATTTAGTGTAGCGCTGTGTGAGAGTACATAGTCACATTTAGTGTAGCGCTGTGTGAGAGTACATAGTCACATTTAGTGTAGCGCTGAGTGAGAGTACATAGTCACATTTAGTGTAGCGCTGTGTGAGAGTACATAGTCACATTTAGTGTAGCGCTGTGTGAGAGTACATAGTCACATTTAGTGTAGCGCTGTGTGAGACTACATAGTCACATTTAGTGTAGCGCTGTGTGAGAGTACATAGTCACATTTAGTGTAGCGCTGTGTGAGAGTACATAGTCACATTTAGTGTAGCGCTGAGTGAGAGTACATAGTCACATTTAGTGTAGCGCTGTGTGAGACTACATAGTCACATTTAGTGTAGCGCTGTGTGAGAGTACATAGTCACATTTAGTGTAGCGCTGTGTGAGAGTACATAGTCACATTTAGTGTAGCGCTGTGTGAGAGTACATAGTCACATTTAGTGTAGCGCTGTGTGAGAGTACATAGTCACATTTAGTGTAGCGCTGTGTGAGAGTACATAGTCACATTTAGTGTAGCGCTGTGTGAGAGTACATAGTCACATTTAGTGTAGCGCTGTGTGAGACTACATAGTCACATTTAGTGTAGCGCTGTGTGAGAGTACATAGTCACATTTAGTGTAGTGCTGTGTGAGAGTACATAGTCACATTTAGTGTAGCGCTGTGTGAGAGTACATAGTCACATTTAGTGTAGCGCTGTGTGAGAGTACATAGTCACATTTAGTGTAGCGCTGTGTGAGAGTACATAGTCACATTTAGTGTAGCGCTGTGTGAGAGTACATAGTCACATTTAGTGTAGCGCTGTGTGAGAGTACATAGTCACATTTAGTGTAGCGCTGTGTGAGAGTACATAGTCACATTTAGTGTAGCGCTGTGTGAGACTACATAGTCACATTTAGTGTAGCGCTGTGTGAGGGTACATAGTCACATTTAGTGTAGCGCTGTGTGAGAGTACATAGTCACATTTAGTGTAGTGCTGTGTGGGAGTACATAAGGGTTACCTCAAAAATGCGTCTCCATCTCTTCAGTCAATTAACGTTCCTAATTCTCCAAAACAAACTTAGAGAAAAGAAAACACGGGGGGGGGGTGACAGATGAGACTCGTGATGGATGGGGGGGGGGGGGAAGTTGTTTAAATAGCGCTCAATGTCATTATTTTGGGTGTGGTGGTTAGAATGTATCCGCATTATTTACTCTGAGCTTTTAATGAGAGTTATAACTTATCGACTGTCCCTCAGAAAGTAAATATTTGAAAATGAATTTTCTATATAGCTATTAATACTCACATGAGACGTAGCACTTAATGTTCAATGCACTGTCATAATAATGTAATCTGTCTCGGAATCACAAAACAGTTGAATTTCATTGTTGTGAAATTAATATCCCTTATATAAATACACCTATCTTTCATCACACCGCTTTATCTCATCACACCTCTATCTCATTACACCTCCCTCCCTCTCTCACTACACCTCCCTCACACCTCCACACCAGTTATACCATTTAGTGTCGCTAATTCCACGTAATGGCAGAGCTGTGCTTTAATGTCCATGGAATTAAGGAATAATGCCTGCGTAAAATAACATGGCATTAGTGAGAAAAGCATGGCCTATTTATTTCAAAGACTTAGAGCCCCTTGAGGCTGGAGAGACGAGTACAGCGAGAACAAAGTAAGAAGGTGCTGAAAAGAAAACTTACACCATTTCGTCAGTAGAAGCAGTTTTCCTATTTTACAAGGAATCTTCTTGTTTACTAAAGTTGTAAAATAGAATATATTGTAATCTAATCCACTTTTGCGTTTGTGGTAGAATTGTAAAATCTAAAATTCATTTTCGAACGTATAAGATCTGTCACAGAATTTGGTTCAACCAACTGAGCAAAGAAATTTGGATGAGGCTGCACATCGCGTGAGAAACGGAATATATTTTTAAAGGCTCAGTGCGGAACCAAAGCGTCTTTGCCTGATTTGTTCGGATTGTACAGGAGAGAGCTTAGCCAGGTAGCTATTATTACCTTCGCAAAATTGGCCATGGTTATGTTTTAATTGGATTTTATTTATTTGTAATTTTGTTTAAAAAACTGAGCCTTGACTGTAATTTTTGTGGGTCGATTGGTCAATATCCAGGAACCATTTGGTTCAATTTTGGGAGCGATTGGGTTAAAGGTCAAGGTCATGAAAAGGTCAAAATGAACAAACAAAACTGTACCGACGATGAAGGTATGCGCTTTACGAGTACCCGTTCCAGTTTATCTATTCATTTGAATAATACTTTTTACATAGTTATTTTAAACTAAGCTCTATGATATATTAACGTAAATAGTATGCCTTCTTATTTTAATTGATCATATCAATCTTTCAAAACCAAAATAATTATTTAATTTAATTCGCTAGTTTAATAAATATTATTAATTCATAATATATTGTTACATATCATCTTCCTGACGTCTAGAAGAATATCTATCGATGAAAGTCATTAATACCAAACTAATTGGTCTTGAGAATAAGAGTATTCCTCGGGGGATTAACTCTTACGTTGAAGAACATTCACTAGGAATACAATGAATCAAAATGAAACGACGAATCGATAAGGTTTTCTATTATATAATGCATTAAATCAGCGTAAGGCTCTTTAACAAAGTGAATGCAGGCAGCCCTAACCACCGATAGAAATGTGCACTAGGCTTTCACGCTCACATTCTACTACAAAAGGCTTCGTCAGCAGTTTCTGAACTGTGCCTTCTCTCCCATTGTTAAGCCATGCTTTGTAGCTATCATATATCAACTAACGGGTTACCTCCACAGTGTTCAGGGCCGTACACACGCAGAGTTTAAAAGTCTTTCAACTAGACTTTTTGCGAAGCTGCTCCTACTTTTTCCACGAGACTTTAATTACTCATTATTTATCTTAATTGGTATCCATGATACCTTCAGGTATCATGGATACCAACTAAATAAGTAATAATTCTATAGTTTTTTCTCATATGCAAAAGTCTCGTGGAAAAAGTAGGAGGAGCTTAGCAAAAAGTCTGGTGGAAAGACCTAAAGACCCTGCGTGTGTACGGCCCTATAAGGTGCAGTAACAGTCTGCTGCATCAGCTATGATGTCTTCTTGTTATTTGTAAGGTTATAAAGTCTCAGCTTCCCTAACTCTGAAAAGATATTTCACTCTCCGTGTCTCTCATTTTTACTTGGATTAAAAGATTATTCTACGAATAACCGAATTCACGATGTACCTTGCATTTAAAACTCAATTCTATCTGGTATTTGAAATTTTCCATGAGGAATTGGAAAACTCGAAAATTGTTCTAGCTATGAAATACGGTTTCATAAATTTGCTGATCATAACAAGTTGCAATTCTTCTGTTCGCCATTATGACGGTTGAGAGCATCGTTTTATTAAATGTGATTGCTTCTGCCTTAGCAATTAGTTACCCATTAAATGTTCTGTAGGTTCTTTTGAAGAATCTAAATTACTCATTAGCTACATCCCTCTAATTCTATCAATCCATTTATAAATCCTGCACTGCTATCTCGTTCTCCCTTTATCAAAGGGACTGTCTCGAGATTGTCTATCCTGATCGTCTACATCGTGAATAATTTTTTTTTATTCTGTCGATTAAAGGTTCTTGAAAGTTTAATACATTGAGGTAGGCTTCATTTGTTACATGACTTTATTTTAACATTAGCAGATCATGTAAGGATTCAGTTGGCTTTGTAACCCCGTCCATCTTCTTTCATCCTATGATATCTCCCTTTCTTCAAATACCCCCCCCCCCCTTCCCTCCCTCCCCCACCACCTTTTGTTAATGGAAGTTAATCAAGATATCAGTTTTTGGGGGCGTGTAAGCCCAACAAAGTCATTAATTTTAATGGTTCTCTAGGAAGAAAGGTCCAAACCAAGTAAAGTACTCAATGTGAACCTCAAAAATTGCCGCATTCAAGATACCCTATGCCATCGGTATAGACGTGAAATCCAATTATCAGAGAGTTCTTATTCAATAAATTATATAAATACTAACATTTCTCCTCCACACAAAAACATCTCTAATTGTATCATCTGAAGAATGTTTTGATTTTCATGTGAAGGACTCGTTTGCTATTTATAGTTTCAATGGACTTGATCATTTTAATGGCCTCCATTTAGGCTATTGCTCTATTCTGAAGTTGATTGCCTCATTCAATATGTCAAAGACTGGTCATTGCTACTCTACCTATGTCATTGCTACCCTACCTATGTCATTGCTACCCTACCTATGTCAATGCTATCCTACCTATGTCATTGCTACCCTACCTATGTCATTGCTACCCTACCTATGTCATTGCTACTCTACCTACCTATGTCATTGCTATCCTACCTATGTCATTGCTACCCTCCCTACCTATGTCATTGCTACCCTACCTATGTCATTGCTACTCTACCTACCTATGTCAATGCTACTCTACCTACCTATGTCATTGCTACTCTACCTACCTATGTCAATGCTATCCTACCTATGTCAATGCTATCCTACCTATGTCATTGCTACCCTACCTATGTCATTGCTACTCTACCTACCTATGTCATTGCTACTCTACCTACCTATGTCATTGCTACTCTACCTATGTCATTGCTACCCTACCTATGTCATTGCTACCCTACCTATGTCATTGCTATCCTACCTATGTCATTGCTACTCTACCTACCTATGTCATTGCTACTCTACCTATGTCATTGCTACACTACCTATGTCATTGCTACTCTACCTATGTCATTGCTACCCTACCTATGTCATTGCTACCCTACCTATGTCATTGCTATCCTACCTATGTCATTGCTACTCTACCTACCTATGTCATTGCTACCCTACCTATGTCATTGCTACTCTACCTATGTCATTGCTATCCTACCTATGTCATTGCTACACTACCTATGTCATTGCTACTCTACCTATGTCATTGCTACACTACCTATGT
This sequence comes from Caprella mutica, assembly GCA_947561585.1. Classification (NCBI taxonomy): domain Eukaryota; kingdom Metazoa; phylum Arthropoda; class Malacostraca; order Amphipoda; family Caprellidae; genus Caprella; species Caprella mutica. Next base: position 110,932 of record CANNZV010000890.1, read on the forward strand.
CATTGCTACTCTACCTATGTCATTGCTATCCTACCTATGTCATTGCTATCCTACCTATGTCATTGCTACACTACCTATGTCATTGCTACTCTACCTATGTCATTGCTACCCTACCTATGTCATTGCTACACTACCTATGTCATTGCTACCCTACCTATGTCATTGCTACTCTACCTATGTCATTGCTACTCTACCTATGTCATTGCTACCCTACCTATGTCATTGCTACCCTACCTATGTCATTGCTACCTTACCTATGTCATTGCTATCCTACCTATGTCATTGCTATCCTACCTATGTCATTGCTATCCTACCTATGTCTTTGCTACCCTACCTATGTCATTGCTACGCTACCTATGTCATTGCTACTCTACCTATGTCATTGCTACCCTACCTATGTCATTGCTACTCTACCTGTGTCATTGCTACTCTACCTATGTCATTGCTACTCTACCTATGTCATTGCTACCCTACCTATGTCATTGCTACCCTACCTATGTCATTGCTACCCTACCTATGTCATTGCTACCCTACCTATGTCATTGCTACCCTACCTATGTCATTGCTACCCTACCTATGTCATTGCTACCCTACCTATGTCATTGCTACTCTATCTATGTCATTGCTATCCTACCTATGTCATTGCTATCCTACCTATGTCATTGCTATCCTACCTATGTCATTGCTACCCTACCTATGTCATTGCTACCCTACCTATGTCATTGCTACTCTACCTATGTCATTGCTACTCTACCTATGTCATTGCTACCCTACCTATGTCATTGCTACTCTACCTATGTCATTGCTACTCTACCTATGTCATTGCTACCCTACCTATGTCATTGCTACCCTACCTATGTCATTGCTACCCTACCTATGTCATTGCTACCCTACCTATGTCATTGCTACCCTACCTATGTCATTGCTACCCTACCTATGTCATTGCTACTCTACCTATGTCATTGCTACTCTACCTATATCATTGCTACTCTACCTATGTCATTGCTACTCTACCTATGTCATTGCTACCCTACCTATGTCATTGCTACTCTAACTATGTCATTGCTACCCTACCTATGTCATTGCTACCCTACCTATGTCATTGCTACCCTACCTATGTCATTGCTACCCTACCTATGTCATTGCTACCCTACCTATGTCATTGCTACTCTACCTATGTCATTGCTACTCTACCTATGTCATTGCTACTCTACCTATGTCATTGCTACCCTACCTATGTCATTGCTACCCTACCTATGTCATTGCTACCCTACCTATGTCATTGCTACTCTACCTATGTCATTGCTACTCTATCTATGTCATTGCTACTCTATCTATGTCATTGCTACTCTACCTATGTCATTGCTACCCTACCTATGTCATTGCTACCCTACCTATGTCATTGCTACCCTACCTATGTCATTGCTACCCTACCTATGTCATTGCTACCCTACCTATGTCATTGCTACCCTATCTATGTCATTGCTACTCTACCTACCTATGTCATTGCTACCCTACCTATGTCATTGCTACCCTACCTATGTCATTGCTACCCTACCTATGTCATTGCTACTCTACCTATCTATGTCATTGCTACTCTACCTACCTATGTCATTGCTACTCTACCTACCTATGTCATTGCTACTCTACCTACCTATGTCATTGCTACTCTACCTACCTATGTCATTGCTACTCTACCTACCTATGTCATTGCTACTCTACCTACCTATGTCATTGCTACTCTACCTACCTATGTCATTGCTACTCTACCTACCTATGTCATTGCTACTCTACCTACCTATGTCATTGCTACTCTACCTACCTATGTCATTGCTACTCTACCTACCTATGTCATTGCTACTCTACCTACCTATGTCATTGCTACTCTACCTACCTATGTCATTGCTACTCTACCTACCTATGTCATTGCTACTCTACCTACCTATGTCATTGCTACTCTACCTACCTATGTCATTGCTACTCTACCTACCTATGTCATTGCTACTCTACCTACCTATGTCATTGCTACTCTACCTACCTATGTCATTGCTACTCTACCTACCTATGTCATTGCTAGTCTACCTACCTATGTCATTGCTAGTCTACCTACCTATGTCATTGCTAGTCTACCTACCTATGTCATTGCTACTCTACCTACTTATGTCATTGCTATCCTACCTATGTCATTGCTATCCTACCTATGTCATTGCTACTCTATCTATGTCATTGCTACTCTACCTACCTATGTCATTGCTACTCTACCTACCTATGTCATTGCTACTCTACCTACCTATGTCATTGCTACTCTACCTACCTATGTCATTGCTACTCTACCTACCTATGTCATTGCTACTCTACCTATGTCATTGCTACTCTACCTATGTCATTGCTATCCTACCTATGTCATTGCTATCCTACCTATGTCATTGCTATCTTACCTATGTCATTGCTACCCTACCTACCTATGTCCCCTCGTATAGTTCAAATGAACCCAGGATGGTTTGTTATTTGAACGTTTTTGTTTTTTTCATATTACTATTATTTGATTATTCTCTGTTGCTCAGTTGAAGTAGCTATCGGTTTTCTTTATCAATTTCTCTCACTGACGAGTTACTATGTGTAGGTCTCTTATCCATGGGCAAGCAGACTGATTGTGTAGGTCTCTTACTCTTATCCACGAGTGTCTATTCTTTCCATCCATGCGCTGGGTCGACACGGTTACCTGTTGTAGCCGATTAGTCGACCTAGTGCTTGGAGCGTACTTTCACTGGCCTTCTTCTCTTGGTGTCTCTTTGGATCACTTCGTGGTGGATAGGGAAAGCTCCCCGAACTGTTGTAATTTGGATAAGTAATTTTTTTCCAACTACGAGTTCCTTATTTTGTCGTGGCCCGGAAGATTCCACCATTTTGAATATGAAAGTGACTCGCATAATTTATCTTAAGAGTCGAGTCAGTCGAATGATGCCATTAAATGGTAAATGTATAAGGTAATGTCAGTGACCCATTTGGGGTTTTGCCCCCCCCCCCTGGTGAAATTCGACAGTGAAATTTGTATACTCTCAAGTACTTTATAAAAAATTCATTAAACGTTCACATCATGAAATATTGTCGGGTTACCACCAAAATCACTTTAAAAAAATCTGTTTTATCTAATGTTATAATGTTACACCTAATTGAAATATATTCCGTGGTGAAACTTTCCGCTGGGAATTTCCCTAGAACCAATTTTTTGTGTTAGGTAGGCTCGTAGGCTAAATTTACTCTCACCTCTTCATTTTCCTCTTCTATCCGTGAGTGCAGTTACCGGTGCTTGTGTTCCTTTACGTCGCATTCCTTGGTAAGTGACTGCATTCACGGAGTAGCTTCTCTGCATCCTTGAACATTGTCACCGACTGTGGTAGGTGAATCTTCATGGAGCTATCCTTTCTACTGCTTTTTCCAGTTCCTTGTATTTCCTTATGACGTCAGCGATTAGTCCTGACGTCATACCACTACTAATTACTTATTAGTTCTTGCAATGTAATTAATTGTTTTGTTTTGAGTGTACAAAGACTCTGTTTTGTGTTTCCGATAGGACTGCCTTGTTTTGAAGTTTTGTTCGAATTCACAATAAGATTGTTTGTGTCTTTTGTTTGAAGTTGAGTGTTTGTGCATTAAGGGATAGAAGGGATTTTTTTACGATGGAATAATTTTGAATGGAGTCACTGCCTTTGACATTTTCTCTTATTTAAGTGGATACTATTGTCATTGTTTGCTCAAAACTGATTAATTTAATTAGGGATTTATTCGATGTTTATACTAAAAACTACAATAGAATAGAATAACTTAAAATGTATGCAAGTTACTGTGGTTCATCATGAGTATTAAACGGATTTTTATTCATTTTATTTCTATTTTAATTCGGATTCAATGCTTGTATATAATTTTATTAATGCTATTTTCTATAGCATTAATATGATTTAAAACTTTTTACTTCTTTGATGAATATAAATCTTCAATTTTCTACTTTTGGCCCAATTGTATCTTCTCTGCGGTAGGGTAAGTTACGAATTATCGATCAGTTCCACATCTTCGGTCATATAAGAAAAAACAATATAATAATTTAATTTTAATTGATATCCATTAATATTATTAAAATTAAATAACAATTTTTTCTTATATGACCGAAGATGTGGACTTAACCGATAATTCGTAACTTACCCTATCTCTTTCCAGTGCAATCTAGAATATTTCTCTGTGCTATCAGTTGGGAAATGCTTTGATTGATCAAAGGCCATTAATACACCCTAAAAAGTGTCTTTTTTTTTCATACAATGCGTGTCCCTTTTCGTCAGTGTGCTGCTCTAGCTTCCTATACACCAAAAGTCTAACGCCAGGAACAAATACTGAAAGTTGCACCAAGAATTAGCATTTTTGTCTAATCGAACTTTTTAATTTGATCAGGTGCAGGCAGCAGTTATTTTCTAGGTGGTTCTTGTGAAATGATGCAAAGTTTTAATTCACTTATTGAGTTACTTGGCAACTCGCGATGTTTTTTGCGCTCAAATGCTGCTGTTTTTTCCCTCTAGTTTACGATAAGTTGTTTGTTCAGACAATTCCTGTGAAAGCATATTTTGTGATATCATTTTTTTAAGCCGAAAATTGAATTATTAAAATGAAAATCTGTTTTACTTCTCTGACGTCGATTTATAATATATTTCTATTGTATAAGTTATTAAATAATTATTTCTTCTAGATCCCATTGAACAGTTTTAAGAATAGTTTCTTCAGAAAATATAAATTGTACCTCAAAAATCTAATATCTACTTCATTATACCTATGTACTGTGTGGTCGACATAAGTATTCATCTACACATACATCTTTATATTTCTATATGTTTAATTAATTACATATAATAAAGGCTATTATTCCTCATATCCCACTTACATCGTATCACTTGGTACATTCGCTGGATGTTCTCTCGATATCAACATAACAAGCAGACACAGATTCTGCGGATTAAGTTAATCCTCGAACAGATTATATAGGGATTAGGCCTACAAAGTTTTATGGGTCGGAAGCATAAGAGAGAATAGTTAGAACTGGCAACTGTTGACAGAGTGATGATATCTAGGGAATAGAGTGATGATATCTAGGGAATAGAGTGATGATAGCTAGGGAATAGAGTGATGATAGCTAGGGAATAGAGTGATGATAGCTAGGGAATAGAGTGATGATAGCTAGGGAATAGAGTGATGATAGCTAGGGGATAGAGTGATGATAGCTAGGGAATAGAGTGATGATAGCTAGGGAATAGAGTGATGATAGCTAGGGAATAGAGTGATGATAGCTAGGGAATAGAGTGATGATAGCTAGGGAATAGAATGATGATAGCTAGGGAATAGAGTGATGATAGCTAGGGAATAGAGTGATGATAGCTAGGGAATAGAGTGATGATAGCTAGGGAATAGAGTGATGATAGCTAGGGAATAGAGTGATGATAGCTAGGGAATAGAATGATGATAGCTAGGGAATAGAGTGATGATAGCTAGGGAATAGAGTGATGATAGCTAGGGAATAGAGTGATGATAGCTAGGGAATAGAGTGATGACAGCTAGGGAATAGAGTGATGACAGCTAGGGAATAGAGTGATGACAGCTAGGGAATAGAGTGATGACAGCTAGGGAATAGAGTGATGACAGCTAGGGAATAGAGTGATGATAGCTAGAGGATAGAGTGATGATAGCTAGAGGATAGAGTGATGATAGCTAGAGGATAGAGTGATGATAGCTAGAGGATAGAGTGATGATAGCTAGGGAATAGAGTGATGATAGCTAGGGGATAGAGTGATGACAGCTAGGGAATAGAGTGATGACAGCTAGGGAATAGAGTGATGATAGCTAGGGAATAGAGTGATGATAGCTAGGGAATAGAGTGATGATAGCTAGGGAATAGAGTGATGATAGCTAGGGGATAGAGTGATGATAGCTAGGGAATAGAGTGATGACAGCTAGGGAATAGAGTGATGACAGCTAGGGAATAGAGTGATGACAGCTAGGGAATAGAGTGATGACAGCTAGGGAATAGAGTGATATTGGGCTCTTACTTCCTTCAACATATAGAACTAGATGACGGGCACTCGTTGAGCGCATACCTTCGCCGATGACAAATAAATAAATGCTGACTAAAACATTAGCTTCCGAAATTTGCGAAGGTGATAACAGCTCATTGTTGTTGAAGTGAGTATTTTTGAGTCTACTAATTATTAATAGTCGGTTATTTACCTACTTCCATTCCTTGTTTCATAGATGTACAATGAATGAATAAGTCACTAAATCATGTGACTGAAGATGTACCTCACTCGAAGCTAAATACATAACTGTACAATAATTCTCTGCAGCAGTAAATCCCACTCAATCCCATAAAATCTGAGAGTCTAGTGTCTCTTCCCTAAAATCTACCAAGTGTACATAACACTCGAGTGTTTGATCTGCTGACGATGTAAAGCTTTTAGGCCTGTGGATCTTCACCTTCTAACTCGTGTTTTTAGTGTCTCGCCTTCTAACTCGTGTTTTTTTAGTGTCTCACCTTCTAACTCGTGTTTTTTCGTGTTTCACCTTCTAACTCGTGTTTTTTCGTGTTTCACCTTCTAACTCGTGTTTTTTAGTGTTTCACCTTCTAACTCGTGTTTTTTTAGTGTTTCACCTTCTAACTCGTGTTTTTTTAGTGTTTCGCCTTCTAACTCGTGTTTTTTAGTGTTTCACCTTCTAACTCGTGTTTTTTCGTGTTTTCACCTTCTAACTCGTGTTTTTTCGTGTTTTCACCTTCTAACTCGTGTTTTTTCGTGTTTCACCTTCTAACTCGTGTTTTTTCGTGTTTCACCTTCTAACTCGTGTTTTTTCGTGTTTCACCTTCTAACTCGTGTTTTTTAGTGTTTCACCTTCTAACTCGTGTTTTTTTAGTGTTTCACCTTCTAACTCGTGTTTTTTTAGTGTTTCACCTTCTAACTCGTGTTTTTTCGTGTTTTCACCTTCTAACTCGTGTTTTTTCGTGTTTCACCTTCTAACTCGTGTTTTTTAGTGTTTCACCTTCTAACTCGTGTTTTTTCGTGTTTTCACCTTCTAACTCGTGTTTTTTAGTGTTTCACCTTCTAACTCGTGTTTTTTAGTGTTTCACCTTCTAACTCGTGTTTTTTCGTGTTTTCACCTTCTAACTCGTGTTTTTTCGTGTTTTCACCTTCTAACTCGTGTTTTTTAGTGTTTCACCTTCTAACTCGTGTTTGTTATATTATGTTTTTCCTGCTCTAAACCATTGCAATAAGTAAAAGAAACGACAGGTATTTAATCTAATTAGAAGGGTATAATATAGCGACCTACCTTCGTGTGGAAAATTTCCAAGAAAATTAAAATTCATTTCGCACATTTAAATTTAGAATTACAATTTTGTCCTCTTATTGACTTTCACTATTCTAAAAACTAAAACGTTACTAAACATTAATTTGATATCAAGAGCTATTTGATTGCTTCTCTAATAATATTAATTAACTTCATATCAACTCGTAGGCTAGTTTAAATTAGTTCAACATTAATTAGTTAGAGTGACCTTAATCTTATTTTGTGTTCGAGGAGAGTTCGACAATAGTAAACATTTATTAGTGTTTGATATTATAAAAGATAATAGAAAGTATTGAAATGAAGGTACAACAGAGCTCATGTAGTGTAGACTGTAGAGTCCTCAGTAAGAGAACTATCCCATATAGTGAACACATTTTATCTAGTCTGACATAAAATGGCAATTATTTTTATAAAACTGATGGATATTCATAGGAGACCAAAGAAAATATGTTTACTATATGGGGTAGTTCTCTTACTCAGGACTCTACATTCATTATAGAGAGAGTCTACTGTAGTACATTTGTACCCAAGAAAAAAAAGGTATTTTTAATTAAAAGAAATACTATCGAAGTGAAAAATATCGTGTAAAAGTAGATGGTCTTTATTTACTCATTTGTAGTTCAATGTTACCCCCATTTTTTCTTCTCCTTCTCCTCATATGTCTCCTTTTTCATGTGTTTTTTCCTGTCCCCCGCCATGTCAACCCCTCTCCCCCTCCATGTCAACCCCTCCCCCATAGAATACTGTCCCAACTCCCGCTTCCGTTTCATGTTACCGGCAAAAAATTGCAATCAGTGTCAGTGTTCCGGCTAGAGAGATTGATGGCACCACATGGAACGGGAATGGGAACATATGGAAAAGGAATAGGAACAGATGGAACGGGAATGGGAATGGGAACAGATGGAAAAGGAATAGGAACAGATGGAATGGGAATAAGAACAGATGAAACAGGGAATAGGAACAGATGGAACAGGGAATAGGAACAGATGGAAAAGGAATAGGAACAGATGGAAAAGGAATAGGAACAGATGGAAAAGGAATAGGAACAGATGGAATGGGAATAAGAACAGATGGAATGGGAATAAGAACAGATGGAACAGGGAATAGGAACAGATGGAACAGGGAATAGGAACAGATGGAACAGGGAATAGGAACAGATGGAAAAGGAATAGGAACAGATGGAAAAGGAATAGGAACAGATGGAAAAGGAATAGGAACAGATGGAACGGGAATGGGAACAGATGGAAAAGGAATAGGAACAGATGGAAAAAGAATAGGAACAGATGGAACGGGAATAGGAATGGATAGAGTGGACAAACCTGGAAAATACCAATGACAATATGTTAACGAGAAAACTCTGAAAAATTTAAATCAAATTAGGGCAAGTTACGAATTATCGGTCGGTTCCACATCCTCGGTCATATGAGAAAAAACTAAATAATAAGTCAATTTTTATTTTAATTGGTATGTATCTGGATACAAACTGCTGCATGTATCATGGATACCAATTAAATTTTAATACTATTGTAGTTTTTTTCTTATATGACCGAAGATGTGAAACTGACCGATAATTCGTAACGTACCCCAATTCGATTATGAAAAATGATAGAATTAATAATTATAAATTATGATGGTTGTATCTAATTATCCACCAATCATTTGACAGTAATAAAATAATGAGCCAATTGTAGCGCCTCGTGTTTAATTTATTTCTAATTTTAATTCCACGGAGCGAATTAACGAAATGATGTCAGGAGAGCTAAGAGTAGGACATGGCATTTGTTGAACTGGAATCTGGTGGAATCTCGATGCAAGCGCCTGGAATGCCATTCCGACTGGACTGTGGCAATGCTCTCTCTCTTTTTGGAATGCTCAAATAGACGCATAAGCGCTGATTTGCAACTGGGAACATTCTTGGAATGTAGAGTAGTTGCTAGTCTATTCCTAGATCTGAACGATGTATATTTTTTAGGGTAAGCTAAAAAGAGATGTAGCATTTTGCCCCTAGTTACATGGTTAGTATCTAAGAAAGATCTAAAAAAATTAGATGTGACATCTAAATAGAAAGAGTGATACGTAGTCTCTAGGGTGTATTGCCATAGAAAATGTATAGATACCTCTATCAAATTTAAATATTTTGCATGAGAAATTTTTTATATTAGTTTGAAATATTTTTAAAAGTTATCTTCAAATATTTTTAAAGATAAACCTAAAATGTTTTTAAAAATCATCTTCAAATTTTTTTTTAAATCATCTTCAATTTTTTTTTAAATCATCTTCAAATATTTTTATAAATCATCTTAAACTATTATTATCCTTTCGAATATTCTTAAAAATTATCAACGTATCAAATATATTTTAAAAAATTAGACCTATTATCTTTTCAATAAATGACATCGTTAAAAATGTACCAACAGAAGAAATATTAATATAGCGCTGTATTAATATTGTTTATTGCCAGTACATTTTTATACCATCTTCCTATAATGTTTTTCTGATGTAATTTTTTCACCCACAGGTTGGTACCACGTTCTACCATCAAGAGAGAGTTTGGTGATGTACTACACTCTTTGTTAATTGGCTTTTTTAGATCTTTATTAGGAATATAAACTTAAATCAACATAAAATAAATTATTTTTCCTGAAATACTCAAATATTAAGTTTACGTTATTTTTTTTAATTTATCTCGATGAAATTTAAAGTTTGTTGATGATATCACATTTTTTTTAATTTTCATGCTCTTTTTTCACTCATCGTTTTAAAATTGATTTAATGGTTTTCCGTCAGTTATAAATGTCTCTTTCTGAACCACTTTCTTGTTCAATATGCGCCATTTTGTTACAAATAGACATTTTTCTGAATTGCAGCCATGCTTCAAATACTTCCGTCAAAGGGGGTCAAGGGGGTCTTTTTTCCCAGTTATTTTCTATTGTTAGAAACATGAATATACCTAAGAAATAGTAAAATAATATAATCTCGTTGCTAGTACGAATTAATTTTAATAATGAATTATTGTTAACTAAGTGAAATTTTTGACGATAATTCATATTCATAAAACATGACGACAATTCATATTCATTCTTCAATATGCAACAGAATCATTTACAGTTATTTTTCTCAACTTTTATTATTTTGAAAGTACTTAAAGACGACTAGAATACAGACGATTATAATGACGTTTCCATACGATCAATATTCATCGCATTCGTCTCATATAAACGATCTTCCGGTTGTAATTTTCAAACTGGGTTTTTTAATCAATAACATTAAAATAATTCATTGACTAAAATTCTTTATTTTGTTCATTCTGTAAATAAATAGTAATATTGATATCATTAATTTAGGTTAAACATTAAAGTTTAATTCTTCTCTTCACTAGATTCCCTTCATTTCCTCATTGATTATTTACTATTGGCATTGTTCCAGAATTCCATTTTCCCTGGAATAAATAATTTGATTTCAAATTAGAGCTGGAAGCTTTAAACTTGTTCTAATGATATAATCCCTCTATTCTATTTTCAATTTAAAATCATCCCATCAATTTCTGTTCATTTTGAAGATATTTCTATTTAGTACAGTCTTTCACAGTGGACGTTATTATTGAGAGTGACTGTACCTCATCATATAGAACTCTAACGACTTGGAGATGATAAATGAGGTATACGATTGGTATAGTAGCTATACGATTGGTATAGTAGCTATACGATTGGTATAGTAGCTATACAATTGGTATAGTAGCTATACAATTGGTGTAGTATCTATACGATTGGTATAGTAGCTATACGATTGATATAGTAGCTATATGATTGGTATAGTAGCTATACGATTGATATAGTAGCTATACGATTGGTATAGTAGCTATATGATTGGTATAGTAGCTATACGATTGATATAGTAGCTATACGATTGGTATAGTATCTATACGATTGGTATAGTAGCTATACGATTGGTATAGTAGCTATACGATTGATATAGTAGCTATACGATTGGTATAGTAGCTATATGATTGGTATAGTAGCTATACGATTGATATAGTAGCTATACGATTGGTGTAGTATCTATACGATTGGTATAGTAGCTATACGATTGATATAGTAGCTATACGATTGGTATAGTAGCTATACGATTGATATAGTAGCTATACGATTGGTATAGTAGCTATACGATTGGTATAGTAGCTATACGATTGATATAGTAGCTATACGATTGGTATAGTAGCTATATGATTGGTATAGTAGCTATACGATTGATATAGTAGCTATACGATTGGTGTAGTATCTATACGATTGGTATAGTAGCTATACGATTGATATAGTAGCTATACGATTGGTATAGTAGCTATACGATTGATATAGTAGCTATACGATTGATATAGTAGCTATACGATTGATATAGTAGCTATACGATTGGTGTAGTATCTATACGATTGGTATAGTAGCTATACGATTGATATAGTAGCTATACGATTGGTATAGTAGCTATACGATTGATATAGTATCTATACGATTGGTATAGTAGCTATATGATTGGTGTAGTAGCTATACGATTGGTATAGTAGCTATACGATTGATATAGTAGCTATACGATTGGTATAGTAGCTATATGATTGGTGTAGTAGCTATACGATTGGTATAGTAGCTATACGATTGGTATAGTAGCTATATGATTGGTGTAGTAGCTATACGATTGATGTTGCAGCTATATGATTGATGTTGCAGCTATATGATTGATGTTGCAGCTATATGATTGATGTTGCAGCTATATGATTGATGTAGCAGCTATATGATTGATGTAGCAGCTATATGATTGATGTAGCAGCTATATGATTGATGTAGCAGCTATATGATTGATGTAGCAGCTATATGATTGATGTAGAATTAAAATAAGATATTTTTTTGTTGAAGATTTGATATATAACACTATATAGTTAATTAATTTTGATAATGCCTTCTTTTATAAGAAATATTTAAATATAAAGAATCAGTTGTGGATTGTAGATAAAAACAATAAATCTAGTGTATAAATAGTGATATAATATGTCTAAAACAGTATTTATAACAGTTTATGCATAATATTGAAGCTATATTTGCTTCTTCTGATCCACCTCGAATATACTCCATTACTATCAATAAACTAATGTACATTTCATGCCTCTTCATTCAATGGATTAATTTTCAATCTCATTAGGTAATCCCTAAAATATATCATATAACAAGTCCTCAGAGAAAAAAGAAAAGAAGATTGAACAAGCTTCTCCACAGAGACTTACTCCAAAGCAGTCAATCAATGAGCTTAGTGTTCGATTCCATGCCTTTATGCTCTCATTCAGGGTTATTATGCTTATTCCATTAGTTTGGTTTTTGAGTTTATTTGTTTAGGGAGAATGTCATGATATTATTTTGAGTCTGAGAACAGGTATTGGTTTGTGTATAATTTATCTATTTATATAATAACTTTGATTTTATGTTTTTGTATCAAATGGTGTAGTTACAGTTTATATTTTAAACTGTCATTTTAATTTTATTAGAATAAAGTCATTTATCCACGTGCGACAGGGTATGGTTAATAGTAATATGAATATTATTGGTATCTGAACTAGGGAAGCTGCATTGGTATCTGAACTAGGGGAGCTGCATTGGTATCTGAACTAGGGGAGCTGCATTGGTGTCTGAACTAGGGGAGCTGCATTGGTATCTGAACTAGGGGAGCTGCATTGGTATCTGAACTAGGGAAGCTGCATTGGTACCTGAACTAGGGAAGCTGCATTGGTATCTGAACTAGGGGAGCTGCATTGGTATCTGAACTAGGGGAGCTGCGAACGAGTGTATGGATGATGTCACACGAGCGTTTTCAACGCTCCAAAACGTCGCGTAACATGGATACGTATGAAATGGATTTAACGGTAATTTCCTCTGAGGCAAAAACGCTCGTGTGACCGGGCCCTAAATTTGAAAAAGGATAGGGCCCAAATTACTTCCATGGGGAACTCATTGTTTTTAATTTCAAAGATGTTTTAGACTAACTAATTCGTTTGTATGAAATATCTTTTAACTATACTGCTCTGGACATCATTCTTACTGCTTTCTGTCATACATAGGAACAAATTATTAGTTTGCTTGATATCATGTTTTAATATTTAATTTAATTTTTTTTTAATTTAATTAATTTAATTAAATATTTTTTATCATGTTTTAATTTTGATCGATGTTTATATTTTAAAGTTCCACAAGTTTGTGGATTTAAACTTTTCTTGATTTAAATTAAAAAACACTCTTATTCTACTCCACATACTCCATAAAATGCATCGTCTCTATCAGTACCACAGAATCAAATGTCTCTAAGATCTAAATGCAGGTAAATTAACTACATAATTATTGCGAAGACTATTGCACTAATAATTGGTATGATACAAAATAGTCGGAGTACTGTGTCTATTTAATCCAAATTGATTAAAGGTAAGTTTCTGCTTTTTTCGACTATTTTAGCAATACATTCAAGTATTTATTTCCCCTCTTATATGAAGAAACTACAGATTTATTTATTATCTATTACACAGGGAATGAAAGTGAACAAACACAGATTATTGTTTATAGGTAAAAATGTCAAAATACACACTGAAGCGTATATAAGTTGATGGTATAAAAAAAAGAGAGAAGCGCTAGGACTGTTCTATTCTGAGGAAATCAACATCTGAACTCACAGTAATGTTAAAAACAGGGCAAACCTCTCTGTAAAGCTTATTTGAACAGTACAATCATTGCATTAAATAATTAGGCCTATATACAATCTGCACATTAAATAACTAGGCCTATATATTCTGTACATAGAAATAAATAAAGGCCACCTAAAATATTACCTACGAATTTGAAAAGGTGATAATTAAAAATATAAAAACTATACATGATATTTAATGAACTCTTTAAGTATTTTTTATTTTGTGAAAGGAAATGTTATGAGTTATAGGTTCAAATTACAATTAATAACAAAAATAAGATATTTTAGATTAGTTTCCAAAGCATTAGTTACTCTAAAATATCTAATTAAAAGCACCTTCATTTATTAAACTGCAATATCTCTAATTAAAAGCAACTCCATTTATTCCATTCTTTTTAGGAGTAGCCAAAAGTAATCCCAAGTTTGTGCCCGAATTTGAGCATTACAGCACCCCTCTATAATCAAGAGCTCCAAAGTCTGCCGAGTGTTGTTTAACGACTCTTCCAATAATGTTAACCAATGAGGACATTGTGGTGAAATGACGTCATTAGAGCCTTCTTCAAAGAGACTCTCTTAAGCCTCTTCATCTGTCGACAAATGACACTAGAAAATAGAACGAACGCTCTACACTCTTTTTTATCATCTCTTCTTTGATTCGCACAATGGAAAATGTCACTTTTTTGAGACGCTCAAATGTTATTATTTGCAATCGACAATTTTGCTCACTAATCATGTTTATACTGTTTGAAAACTTTCACAATTAAAACCCTAGCTCTAACTTTTTAAGCATGTCATTTTCACATCATTCTACTATTCTTTCATTTATATCAATGCAGGGAAATAGCATTGCAGCTGAAGATCATCCATTTCGTTACGATCTAACTTTGCTCCTCTTTATACTTTAAAACTCATCATCACGATTCTGTGGTCTGGTGTACTAATTGAATTGCCTCGAGTTGATCATTGGAGTGAAGGGGGCTTCATATACCTTCTGTCCTTCATTTACTACCTTCAGTCCTTGCTTTACCTTCGGTCCATCACTCACCATTACCTCTTCATTTTCCTCTCCCATTCGCAATTTCATGGTATCTATTTTCGTCTCATTCCGAATAAGTTGTTGTCGCTTTGAAATGTTTTCAGCTGACAAAACTTATTCACGTTACTTCTCATCCTAATATCATTATTGTCATTAGTAAGTAATAAAGGTAAAGGGCCGTACACACGTAGTGTTTTTTAAGTCTTTCCACCAGACGTTTTACCAAGCTCCTCCTACTTTTTCAACGAGAATATAAGAAAAAACGACATAATTATTATTTAATTCAGTTGGTATCCATGATATCTACAGGTATCATGGATACCAACTGAAATAAATAATTATTATATCGTTTTTTTTATATTCTGGTGGAAAAAGTAGGAGGAGCTTGGCAAAACGTTTGGTGGAGACTTAAAAAAACCCTACGTGTGTACGGACGGCCCTTAATTAAGTAAGTAATAAATATGAATTCATATTTCTAAGTCACTCTTCTGTCTGATTACTTCTTTAAAATCTTTTGTACTTTCAGATACCAGCATTATCCGAAACTTACAATAAAACTGTTAATTTTTTAATATATTTCAATTCATACCCACTCGTTCTAATATCAATCACAATTGTAAAATCTCCACTAGCAACATCCTGACCTTTTCCTAGAGCTGGAGGTTAGCCAGAGTGTTTGTACTTTTTAAACACAAGTATTCTCCGAAACTTACAATGAAACTTCTAAACTCTATAGTAAATTACCTCACACCCACTCATAATGTTAAACACATGAAACAAACCTTTCCTCTCCTAGAGCTGGAGGTTACTGTCAACCTTTTTCATTATATATCAATTCACACACCCACTCATAATGATAATCATACTCATAGAATCTCCTGAACCAGCACCCTCCACCATTCCTAGAGCTTAGTGTCCCCAGGGGTTTGTTCAGTAATTGGTTAGTCATGAGTGTGCCTAAGTTAGGCATTAGTTCATTGACTTGAGGTCTAACTTGCATAACTACCAGTTGGTAAGTGGAGTAATGGAACAGTCAGAACTTTACCATTTTACATTGTTTGGTCACAAACAAGAGGCTCTAGAGATCAATTGCTTACTTATTAGGTAGCTACTCAACAGTGGAAAGATGGTGCAAAGCCTCATATTTAGTGGTTTTTCATTCAAAAGATATTACATTTAGAGCTTTTCCATTCAAAAGATGGTACATATTACGCTTATTGGATTTGCATTGAAAAGGTGTTGCATAGCGTTACTTTAAGTGGTATTTCATTGAAAAGATATTGCATTTAGTGGTTTTTCATTCAAAAGATATATATTGCATTTAGTGGTTTTTCATTCAGAAAATATTGCATTTATTGGTTTTTCATTCAAAAGATGTTACAATAATACTTTTAATGGTTTTGCATTCAAACGATGTTTCTTTGAACTTAATGATTTTTCATTCAAAATTAATTTGTTTCATTTGATGATTTTCGATTCAAAATATGTTACAATATTACATTTAGTGGTTTTTCATTCAAAGGATTTTACAATATTATATTTAGTGGTTTTTCATTCATATTTTTTCATTACATTTAGTGATTTTTCATTCAAAGGATATTGCAATATTATATTTAGTGGTTTTTCATTCATAATTTTTCATTACATTTAGTGATTTTTCATTCAAAGGATGTTACAATATTATATTTAGTGGTTTTTCATTCATACTTTTTCATTACATTTAGTGGTTTTTCATTCAAAGGATGTTACAGAGCATAGCTAACGTTCTTAGTTCATTCCGTTCACTTAGAAGTCCTAGTTCTTTGAAATTCGTTCAAATAAACAATAGACTTAGTTCAATTTTCTGAATTAACTGAACACATAATAAATGTAACTGTCAATTAAATGTAACTGTCTTATTTATTAATACCGACCTGTTATCCAATACGATTGCCAATAAGTCTTCAGTCTATTTATATCACAGTTCCCCTTTCTTTATAATTGCTAGATTATAATTACCTACCATTGCAACCTGCGCTTCATTAGTGATTTTGTTTCACTGTAGTTCAACTTGTGATGTTTCACTGTAGTTCAACTTGTGATGTTTCACAAACCAGTAAACAAAGAAGTGGAATATAATTGCCAGGGTTGGTTAGGGGAAACCTCAAGGAGGTTTTTTTAGTTTCCCCCAGGGGAAACTGGGGGAAACTTGGGGGAAACCTTGGTAGTCTGTTAATGATAAATGTAAGTTTACATATTGACCATTAACATGTATTACAGTAGCTATAAATCAAATGAATCATTGAGTCTAATGATCAATAAATGCATAATATGATAATTGGTATAACTACTTCAAATTAATTTATTCATCAATTAAAAATCATAATTGCCAAAATTATAATATTTAAATATCTCTAATGAATGATGATTAATATAGGTAGTAATCATCATTTCATTCCCATCATCCCATGACATGTGCAATGTTAACTTTAAGGTTACAAGGTATTGTAATTTTTATGGAACCAGTTCAGACTCCAGAGAACCAGAGTGCTCTATACTCAGTGACAAGTCGTAATTAAGCTTGCTAGTTACCACTGCAAGTTATATAATTGGCTATATTAAGATGTTAGAACTATTTACTGAAAGGAAGAATGTAGTACCAAATATAAAAGTTTAGTTTTGTCATATTTATCTACAGTGAACAATAAAAGAAATTACAAATATTGAATATAAGTATATTTGATATTATTATCTCTTAGTTATCACAGTTTCTCACCAAGAAGTTATTATAAATCAAAGGAACACACAGACATTGTGAAGGGGCACACAGACATTGTGAAGGGGCACACAGACATTGTGAAGGGGCACACTGACACAGACATTGTGAAGGGGCACACAGACATTGTGAAGGGGCACACAGACATTGTGAAGGGGCACACTGACACAGACATTGTGAAGGGGCACACAGACATTGTGAAGGAGCACACAGACATTGTAAAGGAGCACACAGACATTGTAAAGGAGCACACATACATTGTAATTTGTAAAGGAGCACACAGACATTGTAAAGGAGCACACAGACATTGTAAAGGAGCACACAGACATTGTAAAGGAGCACACAGACATTGTAAAGGAGCACACAGACATTGTAAAGGAGCACACAGACATTGTAAAGGAGCACACAGACATCGTAAAGCCCTTGGATAAGTAATAAGTATAGCTAATTTAGGTTTCCCCCAGTTTCCCCCAATTTTTCAGTTTCCCCCAGTTTCCCCCAAAAATTTTTTTCAGTTTCCCCCATGTTTCCCCCATTTTGGGGGAAACATGGGGGAAACCTACCTTGCCAACCCTGATAATTGCCCTCTTTGGTATCTCTACCTGGTTTCCATGGCAACAATTTGCCTCATCTTTTGAGTCCATTCTAAGCCAATGTGTCTAATAGCCTCAATGTCGAAAAATAGTCTGAATGGAAAGTGAAGATTGTATCCTATTAAGGGCATTGTCCCTTCAAGATGTTTCTTTATTATTATGCATCGTAACATTTTGATGCATATAAAACATGGAATGAAGAATATATTTTTGTTCATGGACAAAATAGAGACCATTTCATTTCAAAATTCTTACCTTGGATTTTCTCTTTAAAATTTATAAATAATTGTTCTTTTTTTTATGAGTCAAAAATTCTGAAGTAGAGAAGCTCCTCCTACTTTTTCCACGAGAATATAAGAAGAAACTATATAAATCGTATAATTATTTATTTTAATTGGTATCCATGATACCTGCAGATAAATAAATGATGACCTGCAGGTATCATGGATACCAACTAAAAATAAATATTGATTATACAAATTATATCGTTTTTCTCATATTCTGGTGGAAAAAGTAGGAGGAGCTTAGCAAAATGTCTGGTGGAATGACTTAAAAAACCCTACGTGTGTACTGCCCTTGAGATCGCAAGCATTCAGAATTAAGTAGTCTTAGATCAAACGGTATAAGGTCACAACTATGAATGAAAATTTAACTTTTTCATTCCCACCGAGTGTTTGCCCATCTAATGATTACCATATCATCACTGCAGGTCAAAAATTACCGGAGGAGATGCGTTTATTGCACCCCTCCTCCTCCCTCCTCCCTCCTTAAATCGCGTTTTCTTCCATATCTCAGAAAATGTGATTTTTTTTTCATGAGCAAAAAGATTTTTCATTCGATGTTTTATATGTGTATCTACGATGCATAGTAGAGAAATTAGGGCAAATTCCGAGTTATCGGACAGTTCCACATTTTTATTTTACAAAAAGAAAATGGTAGCTTTATTTTAAATGTTAATTATAAACTAAAATTTTAATTTTTTTCCTTGTATAATCGAATTTAATTTCTTATGTAGCCACTTTAAACGCGTGTATATTATTATCTACATTCAAAAGAATTAATTTAAATTACCTGCATATCTATTCACATTTATTATCAGAGCTCAAATCACCTGATTTTTCCTCTATTGTTCTGATACCTCAATTAATGTTATAAATAACTGACCTAAAAAAGCGTCACAAAATGTTACACTGATGACCAGGCCATGGTACATTCTAGAAGGCATTGTTCCTTCCTCCACTTATTGTTTATCATTTCCTGTCTATATTCGCTATCTATTATTAAATCTTCCAATTAGCATATTATTAATATAGTGTTTTGTATGTCATTGTTATCATTTTCTATCTATTAATCATTTCTCCCCTTCGGTAACATCTGGCGTTCCATCGTACTCGTTCTATCGTACTTGTTCTATCGTTCTTGTTCTATCGTGCTTGTTCTATCGTGCTTGTTCTATCGTTCTCGTTCTATCGTTCTCGTTCTATCGTGCTTGTTCTATCGTGCTTGTTCTATCGTACTCGTTCTATCGTTCTCGTTCTATCGTTCTCGTTCTATCGTGCTTGTTCTATCGTGCTTGTTCTATCGTGCTTGTTCTATCGTGCTTGTTCTATCGTTCTCGTTCTATCGTTCTCGTTCTATCGTGCTTGTTCTATCGTGCTTGTTCTATCGTGCTTGTTCTATCGTACTCGTTCTATCGTTCTCGTTCTATCGTTCTCGTTCTATCGTTCTCGTTCTATCGTGCTTGTTCTATCGTGCTTGTTCTATCGTGCTTGTTCTATCGTACTTGTTCTATCGTGCTTGTTCTATCGTGCTTGTTCTATCGTGCTTGTTCTATCGTTCTTGTTCTATCGTTCTCGTTCTATCGTTCTCGTTCTATCGTTCTCGTTCTATCGTGCTTGTTCTATCGTGCTTGTTCTATCGTGCTTGTTCTATCGTGCTTGTTCTATCGTGCTTGTTCTATCGTGCTTGTTCTATCGTACTCGTTCTATCGTGCTTGTTCTATCGTGCTTGTTCTATCGTTCTTGTTCTATCGTTCTTGTTCTATCGTGCTTGTTCCATCGTACTTGTTCTATTGTAGTCGTTCTTACTGTTTATTTTTTCTCACTGTCTTTGTAACCAGATCTGCTGAAACATTTTCTCCATTTAATTGAAATGACTTCATTATCATCTATTTAGATATTGTCATCTATTTAGTTATTGTCATCTATTTAGTTATTGTCATCTATTTAGTTATTGTCATCTATTTAGTTATTGTCATCTATTTAGATATTGTCATCTATTTAGATATTGTCATCTATTTAGTTATTGTCATCTATTTAGTTATTGTCATCTATTTAGTTATTGTCATCTATTTAGATATTGTCATCTATTTAGATATTGTCATCTATTTAGATATTGTCATCTATTTAGTTATTGTCATCTATTTAGTTATTGTCATCTATTTAGTTATTGTCATCTATTTAGATATTGTCATCTATTTAGTTATTGTCATCTATTTAGATATTGTCATCTATTTAGATATTGTCATCTATTTAGATATTGTCATCTATTTAGATGTTGTCATCTATTTAGTTATTGTCATCTATTTAGTTATTGTCATCTATTTAGTTATTGTCATCTATTTAGTTATTGTCATCTATTTAGTTATTGTCATCTATTTAGTTATTGTCATCTATTTAGTTATTGTCATCTATTTAGTTATTGTCATCTATTTAGTTATTGTCATCTATTTAGTTATTGTCATCTATTTAGTTATTGTCATCTATTTAGTTATTGTCATCTATTTAGTTATTGTCATCTATTTAGATATTGTCATCTATTTAGTTATTGTCATCTATTTAGATATTGTCATCTATTTAGATATTGTCATCTATTTAGATATTGTCATCTATTTAGTTATTGTCATCTATTTAGTTATTGTCATCTATTTAGTTATTGTCATCTATTTAGTTATTGTCATCTATTTAGTTATTGTCATCTAGTTATTGTCATCTATTTAGTTATTGTCATCTATTTAGTTATTGTCATCTATTTAGATATTGTCATCTATTTAGTTATTGTCATCTATTTAGATATTGTCATCTATTTAGATATTGTCATCTATTTAGTTATTGTCATCTATTTAGTTATTGTCATCTATTTAGTTATTGTCATCTATTTAGTTATTGTCATCTATTTAGTTATTGTCATCTATTTAGTTATTGTCATCTATTTAGATATTGTCATCTATTTAGTTATTGTCATCTATTTAGATATTGTCATCTATTTAGATATTGTCATCTATTTAGTTATTGTCATCTATTTAGTTATTGTCATCTATTTAGTTATTGTCATCTATTTAGTTATTGTCATCTATTTAGTTATTGTCATCTATTTAGTTATTGTCATCTATTTAGTTATTGTCATCTATTTAGTTATTGTCATCTATTTAGTTATTGTCATCTATTTAGTTATTGTCATCTATTTAGTTATTGTCATCTATTTAGTTATTGTCATCTATTTAGATATTGTCATCTATTTAGATATTGTCATCTATTTAGTTATTGTCATCTATTTAGATATTGTCATCTATTTAGTTATTGTCATCTATTTAGTTATTGTCATCTATTTAGTTATTGTCATCTATTTAGATATTGTCATCTATTTAGTTATTGTCATCTATTTAGATATTGTCATCTATTTAGATATTGTCATCTATTTAGTTATTGTCATCTATTTAGTTATTGTCATCTATTTAGTTATTGTCATCTATTTAGTTATTGTCATCTATTTAGTTATTGTCATCTATTTAGTTATTGTCATCTATTTAGTTATTGTCATCTATTTAGTTATTGTCATCTATTTAGTTATTGTCATCTATTTAGTTATTGTCATCTATTTAGTTATTGTCATCTATTTAGTTATTGTCATCTATTTAGATATTGTCATCTATTTAGTTATTGTCATCTATTTAGATATTGTCATCTATTTAGATATTGTCATCTATTTAGATATTGTCATCTATTTAGATGTTGTCATCTATTTAGTTATTGTCATCTATTTAGTTATTGTCATCTATTTAGTTATTGTCATCTATTTAGTTATTGTCATCTATTTAGTTATTGTCATCTATTTAGTTATTGTCATCTATTTAGTTATTGTCATCTATTTAGTTATTGTCATCTATTTAGTTATTGTCATCTATTTAGTTATTGTCATCTATTTAGTTATTGTCATCTATTTAGTTATTGTCATCTATTTAGATGTTGTCATCTATTTAGTTATTGTCATCTATTTAGTTATTGTCATCTATTTAGTTATTGTCATCTATTTAGTTATTGTCATCTATTTAGTTATTGTCATCTATTTAGTTATTGTCATCTATTTAGTTATTGTCATCTATTTAGTTATTGTCATCTATTTAGTTATTGTCATCTATTTAGTTATTGTCATCTATTTAGTTATTGTCATCTATTTAGTTATTGTCATCTATTTAGATATTGTCATCTATTTAGTTATTGTCATCTATTTAGATATTGTCATCTATTTAGTTATTGTCATCTATTTAGTTATTGTCATCTATTTAGTTATTGTCATCTATTTAGTTATTGTCATCTATTTAGTTATTGTCATCTATTTAGTTATTGTCATCTATTTAGTTATTGTCATCTATTTAGATATTGTCATCTATTTAGTTATTGTCATCTATTTAGATATTGTCATCTATTTAGATATTGTCATCTATTTAGTTATTGTCATCTATTTAGTTATTGTCATCTATTTAGTTATTGTCATCTATTTAGTTATTGTCATCTATTTAGTTATTGTCATCTATTTAGTTATTGTCATCTATTTAGATATTGTCATCTATTTAGATATTGTCATCTATTTAGATATTGTCATCTATTTAGATATTGTCATCTATTTAGTTATTGTCATCTATTTAGTTATTGTCATCTATTTAGATATTGTCATCTATTTAGATATTGTCATCTATTTAGATATTGTCATCTATTTAGATGTTGTCATCTATTTAGATGTTGTCATCTATTTAGATGTTGTCATCTATTTAGATGTTGACATCTATTTAGTTATTGTCATCTATTTAGATGTTGTCATCTATTTAGATATTGTCATCTATTTAGTTATTGTCATCTATTTAGATGTTGTCATCTATTTAGTTATTGTCATCTATTTAGATGTTGTCATCTATTTAGATGTTGTCATCTATTTAGATGTTGTCATCTATTTAGTTATTGTCATCTATTTAGATGTTGTCATCTATTTAGATATTATCATCTATTTAGTTATTGTCATCTATTTAGATGTTGTCATCTATTTAGATATTGTCATCTATTTAGTTATTGTCATCTATTTAGTTATTGTCATCTATTTAGATATTGTCATCTATTTAGTTATTGTCATCTATTTAGATATTGTCATCTATTTAGTTATTGTCATCTATTTAGTTATTGTCATCTATTTAGATATTGTCATCTATTTAGATATTGTCATCTATTTAGATATTGTCATCTATTTAGTTATTGTCATCTATTTAGTTATTGTCATCTATTTAGATGTTGTCATCTATTTAGATATTGTCATCTATTTAGATGTTGTCATCTATTTAGATATTGTCATCTATTTAGATATTGTCATCTATTTAGTTATTGTCATCTATTTAGTTATTGTCATCTATTTAGTTATTGTCATCTATTTAGATATTGTCATCTATTTAGATATTGTCATCTATTTAGTTATTGTCATCTATTTAGATGTTGTCATCTATTTAGATGTTGTCATCTATTTAGATGTTGTCATCTATTTAGATATTGTCATCTATTTAGATGTTGTCATCTATTTAGATGTTGTCATCTATTTAGATATTGTCATCTATTTAGATATTGTCATCTATTTAGTTATTGTCATCTATTTAGTTATTGTCATCTATTTAGTTATTGTCATCTATTTAGATATTGTCATCTATTTAGTTATTGTCATCTATTTAGATATTGTCATCTATTTAGTTATTGTCATCTATTTAGATATTGTCATCTATTTAGTTATTGTCATCTATTTAGATATTGTCATCTATTTAGATATTGTCATCTATTTAGATATTGTCATCTATTTAGATATTGTCATCTATTTAGATGTTGTCATCTATTTAGATGTTGTCATCTATTTAGATGTTGTCATCTATTTAGATGTTGTCATCTATTTAGATGTTGTCATCTATTTAGATGTTGTCATCTATTTAGATGTTGTCATCTATTTAGATGTTGTCATCTATTTAGATGTTGTCATCTATTTAGATATTGTCATCTATTTAGATATTGTCATCACAATGAAAATCAATACGGTTATATCAATGGATTGATTATATTTATATATTATTGATTCAATATACATGAAGAAATTGCATATGTACTAGAGAAACTTTACTAATTGTAATGCTTGTAAATATTTTTAAATTGGCCTTGGAAAATTTGTATAGTAAATTATATTTTATGTATTTAGTATCTGTTGAGTTTGACTTAAAGCACATGTGCATATATTAAAACACTTTTTCCCCTCTCTTACAGCTGACAAAGATGTTCTAGTGTTCGAGGGCAACAGGACCCACAATGATCACTTCAAGCTCATTCTCCCTGACGGGACAGGGTCCATGCTCGTCGGAGGCCGGTGAGTAATCATTCTACTTCAGGAAGTAAATGTGAACTATAGTTAATTAGTTTATTCCGTGAGATACGGGAATGTGTAACTGTACGGGAATGTGTAACTGTACGGGAATGCGTAACTGTACGGGAATGCGTAACTGTACGGGAATGCGTAACTGTACGTGAATGCGTAACTGTACGTGAATGCGTAGCTGTACGTGAATGCGTAACTGTACGTGAATGCGTAACTGTACGGGAATGCGTAACTGTACGGGAATGCGTAACTGTACGGGAATGCGTAACTGTACGGGAATGCGTAACTGTACGGGAATGCGTAACTGTACGGGAATGCGTAACTGTACGGGAATGCGTAACTGTACGGGAATGCGTAACTGTACGGGAATGCGTAACTGTACGGGAATGCGTAACTGTACGGGAATGCGTAACTGTACGGGAATGCGTAACTGTACGGGAATGCGTAACTGTACGGGAATGCGTAACTGTACGGGAATGCGTAACTGTACGTGAATGCGTAACTGTACGTGAATGCGTAACTGTACGTGAATGCGTAACTGTACGTGAATGCGTAACTGTACGGAAATGCGTAACTTGCACCTCAAAGTTTAAAAAGCGCTTTTTTCGAATAAGATATTTCATTTCTAACTATTCCCTTAACTTTGTTTTAATTTCTTTGTTCTCTTTCAGAAACATGATTTACAATGTTTCTTTACTGGACTTCAAAGTACAACACGTAAGTCAAAAATTATTTAATTAGTTTTTTTCTATATATCCTTGCATATGTTTATTGAATTATGTATATCTACTTTTACTCGAAATGAACCTTGTTTACACAACAAAATTGTAGATTGTTTGTTTAAGAAGACCATCGATAGTTAAATTTTATATCTAACTATTTTCAGAAAATCGAGTGGTACCCCGAGAAGGACCCGAAGAAGAACTGCTATATGAAAGGAGGTTCTGAAGAGGAATGTCAGAACTACATCCGTATTTTAGCGCAGAAGAACCCCGGCAACTACATAATTTGCGGCACTAACGCTTACAACCCTCTCTGCAAGGAATTCAAACTAGACGTAAGTTATTTAACTTCATCTGCAAGGAATTCAAACTAGACGTAAGTTATTTAACTTCATCTGCAAGGAATTCAAACTAGACGTAAGTTCTTTGACATCTGCAAGGAATTCAAACTAGACGTAAGTTATTTAACTTCATCTGCAAGGAATTCAAACTAGACGTAAGTTCTTTGACATCTGCAAGGAATTCAAACTAGACGTAAGTTCTTTAACATCTGCAAGGAATTCAAACTAGACGTAAGTTATTTAACTTCATCTGCAAGGAATTCAAACTAGACGTAAGTTCTTCAACTTCTGCAAGGAATTCAAGCTAGACGTAAGTTCTTTAACATCTGCAAGGAATTCAAACTAGACGTAAGTTATTTAACTTCATCTGCAAGGAATTCAAGCTAGACGTAAGTTCTTTAACATCTGCAAGGAATTCAAACTAGACGTAAGTTCTTTGACATCTGCAAGGAATTCAAACTAGACGTAAGTTCTTTGACATCTGCAAGGAATTCAAACTAGACGTAAGTTATTTAACTTCATCTGCAAGGAATTCAAACTAGACGTAAGTTCTTTGACATCTGCAAGGAATTCAAACTAGACGTAAGTTATTTAACTTCATCTGCAAGGAATTCAAGCTAGACGTAAGTTCTTTGACATCTGCAAGGAATTCAAACTAGACGTAAGTTCTTTGACATCTGCAAGGAATTCAAACTAGACGTAAGTTCTTTGACATCTGCAAGGAATTCAAACTAGACGTAAGTTCTTTGACATCTGCAAGGAATTCAAACTAGACGTAAGTTATTTAACTTCATCTGCAAGGAATTCAAACTAGACGTAAGTTCTTTGACATCTGCAAGGAATTCAAACTATACGTAAGTTATTTAACTTCATCTGCAAGGAATTCAAGCTAGACGTAAGTTCTTTAACATCTGCAAGGAATTCAAACTAGACGTAAGTTCTTTGACATCTGCAAGGAATTCAAGCTAGACGTAAGTTCTTTAACATCTGCAAGGAATTCAAACTAGACGTAAGTTCTTTGACATCTGCAAGGAATTCAAACTCGACGTAAGTTCTTTGACATCTGCAAGGAATTCAAACTAGACGTAAGTTCTTTAACCACATCTGCAAGGAATTCAAACTCGACGTAAGTTCTTTGACATCTGCAAGGAATTCAAACTAGACGTAAGTTCTTTAACCACATCTGCAAGGAATTCAAACTAGACGTAAGTTATTTAACATCATCTGGCGGCGGCCGTCGTTACGGTCAATTTCAGCTTTATGGGGCTGATATTACACCAGAAAAAAGATGTGGCATAGATCTGTACAGTGACCTTTTATTGTTATGAAGGAAATTACTTTAATGGCAACTTTTCCTGCTGAAAAAATACACGTTGAGTTATTTGTTTCAAAATAGAATTATTTGTATGTAGTAAAGAGAGTATAGTCTTAGGAAAAATATTCATTCCGTGTAGCTATCATTCATTTATTATAGTTAATTTTATGGTTAATCATCAGTATAAATCTTCAAAAACGATGAATGCTAATGGAAATTTCTTCATTGTGTCTTCCCAATAAATAATTAATTAATAGCTAACTTTTGACTGCATTGTTACAGGATGCATCTCTGACGGAGGACAAAGTCTATGCAGGCAGGGGACTGTGTCCCTTCAGTCCTTCTCACAACAGTACATCAGTCTTTGCAGGTTAGTGATATTACTGCTACATACATCTGATAAATACCGTTAGTTCTATTCTATAAAAAAAAACATTAAATACCGTACGTTACTTTGTCTCTTGGACACCAATGCTTCTGATGTCTATTTTTAAAATGTTACAATCACAGTAGCTACAACTCCTCTATAGTAAACTCCTGTATAATGAATGTGGTGTCCTGAGAAAGAGAACTATCCCGTATAGTGAACAAATTTTCTATAGTCTGACGTAAAATGACCATCAGTTTTCTAAAACTAATGGTCATTCAGGGCAGACTTAAGAAAATTTATTCACTATACAGAATACTTCTCTTACTCAAGACTCTACATTCACTATAAAGAAGTTCTACTCTACTAGTTGGAAAACATTAACTGAACGCCTCTCTAAATTGCGATAATGGATTGAAATTAATTAACTAGTAATGTAACAAGGATAACGAAAAAATATACTATAAACTTTTTGTTCTCACTTAAAATGACTTACATTTTTAAATTTCTTCCTGTTGCTATCTTTTAAAATTAATTCTTTTATTTGAATGCTATAATTGCCTGTGTTCGCTTCTGAAAACTAAACCATTTTTGCCAGAGAGAATATCGTACTTAGTTAATTGAATCGCCAATGCGGAGAAGAGTGTCAGCTCACCATTGCAGTCATTTCTCGTTCGTTCTCTCGTTGGTTATTTAATAAGTAAACTTAATAAGTAAACTTAATGAGTAAACTTAATGAGTAAACTTAATGAGTAAACTTAATGAGTAAACTTAATGAGTAAACTTAATGAGTAAACTTAATGAGTAAACTTAATGAGTAAACTTAATGAGTAAACTTAATGAGTAAACTTAATGAGTAAACTTTATGAGTAAACTTTATGAGTAAACTTTATGAGTAAACTTTATGAGTAAACTTTATGAGTAAACTTTATGAGTAAACTTGATGAGTAAACTTGATGAGTAAACTTTATGAGTAAACTTTATGAGTAAACTTAATGAGTAAACTTAATAAGAAACTCTTTACAACTGCAGGATTTGCTAAACAATATTATCCACTGTAAAGTTTAATATATTTTATATTAACAACTTATCATAGAGAAACAATGTAAACTTGTTAATCCATATTTTTTCATGGAACTTATACGCTAGTGAAACTCCATATTATTTATAATCCAATACTTTATTTATTTATTGATGGTAAGCAATTATGATACATTAAATTAAAGGCATCAGCCCTGTTATAAATGTAAAGAGGCTATAAGATTGAATAAATAAATATTACTAAATTGTTTCAGATGGGCAACTGTATGTGGGTTCCGTGGCTGATTTTGTGGGTCTGGAACCACTTATCTACAGGGAACCCCTCAGAACCACTCGTTATGATCTCACTACACTTAATGGTGCGTCCTGTCTTACTAGTTAATTATAATCTATTTAAATAGGGTAAGTTACTAGTTAACGGACAGTTCCTCATTTATTATAATTATGATTTAATTTTTTATTTGAATTGGTATCCATGATACCTTCTGGTATACATGATACCTTCTGGTATACATGATACCTGTTTGTATCATGGATACCAATTAACGAGTTAAATTGTCATGAGTAAATATTTTTTATGTTATCGAAAATGTGAAACCGTCCGAAAACTCGGATCTTACCCAAAGTAAGTTTTTTAGTGGAATCATTTTGTCCCAAATATAATGTTTGAAATATTTACTCGGTAGGTTTGTTACATGTAACAACATTGTCCTTATGTTTTTAGCAATGTTGTGACAATATTGTCCTTATGTTTTTAGCAATGTTGTGACAACATTGTCCTTATGTTTTTAGCAATGTTGTAACAACATTGGTCAATGTTACTCCAATATATATTGTTACCTGGGTAATATTCATCAGTATATTTTATTATGGAATAGTTAGATATAATTTCTTTATCTGAACTACATTAATATTGCAATCTTTTGTTAGTTAATAGATAATTAGCTACCAACCTATTATTGATACTGTTATTTCAAATTATTTTCCATACATTTTTACGGTTATTTAAATAGCTTCAATACAGTGGTTACTATCAAAGCTGTTATTGGTAATTCGTTATTATTATTACTAATTATTCTCTTTTTCTCCCTAGCCCCTGATTTCGTGAGTTCTTTCGCTTTGGGAGACTTTGTGTATTTCTTTTTCCGGGAAACAGCCGTGGAGTACCTCAACTGTGGCAAGGTGTGTAGTTAGGACACACGCTAGGTGTGTAGTTAGGACACACGCTAGGTGTGTAGTTAGGACACACGCTAGGTGTGTAGTTAGGACACATGCTAGGTGTGTAGTTAGGACACATGCTAGGTGTGTAGTTAGGACACCCGCTAGGTGTGTAGTTAGGACACATGCTAGGTGTGTAGTTAGGACACACGCTAGGTGTGTAGTTAGGACACACGCTAGGTGTGTAGTTAGGACACACGCTAGGTGTGTAGTTAGGACACACGCTAGGTGTGTAGTTAGGACACATGCTAGGTGTGTAGTTAGGACACATGCTAGGTGTGTAGTTAGGACACACCAGCTAGGTGTGTAGTTAGGACACGCTTGGTTTTTTTTAATATGAAATATATAAAAAAAAATTAAAATTGACTATTTAGCTTGAAGTAGATGTATAAATTGGTTGTTTATTTGTAGTGACATCTGTACTTTTATATTGTCATATTTCTCCCTCCCCCCCCCCCCATTTTCTACTCATGTTTCCCCCAATTCACTGTTCCTCCCATTCTCTCCCCCAGACCCTCTACTCCCGGGTGGCAAGAGTCTGCAGACACGATAAAGGTGGTCCTCACAAATTCAAGAACAAGTGGACGTCTTACCTCAAATCTCGTCTCAACTGCTCAGTTTCTGGGGACTTCCCTTTCTACTTTAATGAAATTCGTGAGTAACCATATACTTTGTTACCTCAGCCTCTTCATTAAAAATTGATTATTATGTAATTTTTTCTTCATTATTCATAATTTAGCTAGCCTAGCTAATTTAAACAATATAATGATTTCCGAGTCCACAAGTACCGGTCTTGAATCACTAGATTCCTTGGATATAATCTATTAGCTATCGGTGAATTTAAATAACAATTGTAAAATCAAGAGTAACTTTGTTTTCATTTCCACCTAATTTTTACAGAGGCCACCACGCAACCCATAGAAGGTCGGTATGGGGATCATGCCACCACCCTCCTTTACGGGGTTTTCACTACACCGGAGAACAGTATTCCTGGCTCTGCAATCTGTGCTTTCACCTTCCAGGACATTATGGACACCTTCGAGGGACCTTTCAAGGGGCAGGACTCTGTCAACTCTAACTGGTTACCTGTGCAGGCAGCTAAGGTGCCTAGAATTTTAATGGAGAACTAATTGTGTTACATTTAATTATCTTCAATATTAATATTCTTAAACAAACTAAAGATTATGTAGCTGAAACCAAAATTTCAGTATGTGTATTTTTAGATTCTGATTGTCATTGTTCATGTTGTCCCACAGGTCCCAGAACCTCGACCGGGGCAATGCGTGAAGGACTCGTCCACACTACCGGACGTCACCTTAAACTTCATCAAGTCCCACTCTATGATGGACGAAGCCGTGCCCGCCTTTTTCGGACAACCTGTTCTGATCCGCACCGCGACACACTACAGCGGGCGCTTTAGCTCCATCGCCGTGGACCCGCAAGTCAGGACCACTGACGGCAAGAGTTATGACGTGCTGTACATCGGTACGGAGGACGGTAAGGTCATCAAGGCCCTGAACACAAAGTCTGCCGAGTCTTATCAAGAGGTTGAGCCTTTCATCATAGAGGAGATGTCCGTGTTCGAGGCTAGCACCCCCATCAGCAAGCTACAGATAAGCAGAGTGCCACATCGTCACCCCAGACTGATAGTCACCTCTGGCTCACGCATTCACTCCATACCCTTAGTGAGGTGCTACACCGACAAGATAATGACTTGTAGTGAGTGTGTGGCGCTACAGGACCCTTACTGTGCTTGGGATAAGTTCAATAAGAAGTGCAGAGTTGTTACAGGTAGGTCGAGGAGTTTGAACACTCATTTTACATTGCTGTAGAGTATATATATATTATATAGCTATACTTTATAAAGAGATTATTGAAAAATCTATGTGTTTATATATACTTTACTCCCTATTGTTTGTATATGTGGCTAGTTCATTGAAGTTATAAACCTGTGTTTTTTGCTATCGGATCTCCCTACTTCATATCAAGAATTATTACTAACAATTTATTTTCAATCGTTGAAAACTTTTCACTACAACAGTAGGTAGCTAAATTGAATTCGCTTATTTGTTCTTACTAATTTTGTGATCTTTTTCAGGCGGCAAGGAGCTGATTCAGAGCATCAGTTCAGGTATACACAGAGACTGCGGTAATGACGCCCCTCCCCCTCACTCCGCATCCATCAACAGGCACAACGCTCTCAACGACAAAATGGGGGGAAATGAAGATAACCTCATGTTGGCTGGTGTGGCTGGTGGACAGGGGGAAGAAGATCAGACTGGTGAATACCCTCAAAATGTTACCCTTGATTACCCTAAACCTAGTAATGTTACCCTGGAAAATGTTGAACCTAGTAATGTTACTCTGGAAAATGTTGAACCTAGTAATCTTACCCTGGAAAATGTTGAACCTAGTAATCTTACCCTGGAAAATGTTGAACCTAGTAATCTTACCCTGGAAAATGTTGAACCTAGTAATCTTACCCTGGAAAATGTTGAACCTAGTAATCTTACCCTGGAAAATGTTGAACCTAGTAATCTTACCCAACCTTGATTTTAATTAAAGGGAGCATGATTTTGATAAATATTGAAACGATAATAATTGACTCAAAATAAAAAATAATTATAAAGATTAGTATTTAATAAACCGATGTAAGATTAGGTAATTCTTCTAACATATACAATTGATTCAATAGTATTATATGAACTGTTTTTTATTCAATCTGAATGCTAAGTTGGTTTTTACTACCTACCTTATTAAATCAATTTTCTAATATTTCTTTCCTGGGATTTTTAGCTTTTTGTTTAACTAAGCAAATATTTAATCTTTGTTTAGTTCGATTTCTATCTTTTTTAATCAATTTCATAATCTTTCATTTTTTGTTTTTCTTGCTTTCTTTTCAACCAAGCAAATATTTAATCTCTATATACCCCTATTTTAGTTTTTTTTACTATACTATCTATTATCTAATCAATTTTCATTTGTGTCTTTTTCTGCTTTCATTTTTAACCAAGCAAATATTTAATCTCTATCTTATGTTTGTTTTTTACTATCTTATCTAATCACTTTTTTTTATTTTCGAATGTTCTTGCTTTAATGTTTAATCCTTTATGTCCTAAGTGGACATATTTGTCCCCTTTTAAATGGAGTTTAAAGGATTTTTTTAATATTTTCAGTAAACAACCAGATAAACTCTTTCATAATTTAGAGCACTTCTGTACGCTTCTCTTGGTTAAGCATAATCGTGATTTCTTTTCAATTATCATTTATTGTTTAATTTGCTTTCTTTTCCTGTATATTACAAGAATATCACAAAAAATTTGTTTCAAGTCATAAAGGTTTAACCAAGCAAATATTTAATCTCTATTTTAAGTTTGATTTTTACTATCTACCTAATCAATATTTTAATCTTTTTTTTGGGTTTTCGTTATTATTTGTCTAACCAAGTAATATTTGATCGTTGTGTTTTTGTTTGTTTTTATCTTTAATCAATTTCTAATTTTTCTTTTTTGGGTTTTCTTGATTATTTGTTTAACCGAATGAATTTTCGATCTTTTTTTTTTTTTTTAATCAATTTTCTAATTTTTCGGCTTTTTTGCTTTTTGTTCAACCAAGCAATATTTGGCTTTTTATGCTTTGTTTTTTTATCGTTTATAATCAATTTTCTAATATTTCATTTTTTTATTATTATTTGTTTTACCGAGCAAATGTTTAATCTCTTTGTTTAGTTGATTTTTATCTTTAATCAATTATCTAATCTTTCGATTTATGTTTTTCCTGCTTTTTTATTTAACCGTGCAAATATTTACTCTCTATTTTAAGTCGGGCATTTTGTTTTGTATAGAATCAATCCACTTTACACTCACGGATAGTAGCTACTATAAAAATATTTGTAAACTTCATTTGGAAACTCCTTTCTGAAGCCAATATTTTATTCTACCATCATCAAAGAACTCACAGAAAGTATAGAAGGAGGACTGTTATGGTTTTAAAGTTATTAAATGTAACCTTAACGTAGGTTTTAAAGTAAATGTCGCAAGTGAATCAAAGTTCACGTGAATTAATCTATAGGATATCAATTCACACACTTTAGTTCATTTGTAAGCTCCGTGTGGGTGGATCTAACGGTTTTGATAAACACTTTACGGTTGCTTTAAAGGTGGTATTAATAACCTGAACTTAATACTAATTACTTATAAAGTTATACTAAATAGGGTCTTAAGTGAATATAATATAAGTACTTGATACTTAGTTAGTTGTAGTACTTGACAATTAGGAGTACCAAAGTATATAATTATGCATAAGTTCAGAGACTACCTAACAAGTGAAAACATACTTTAACTGAATGAAGTTGATATATTGCATTTTCCATGTCACTTTGAATTATCCTAATTTTTCACCTTTCCTCCTCCCTCCCAGGCTCCAGCTCCTCCGTGCCCAGCTCCAAGTCCATCCCCCTCCACTTTACCACGGAAGCTCTTGCCATCGCAGTTGCCTCCGCGGCAATTGGAGCCCTCATTCTTGGGTTCATCACCGGGTTCTTCTGCGGCAAAAAGTGCAACAAAGAGGAGGACAATCAGCTCTACGCTGTCACTGACTACGAGTATTACGACCAGCGACAAACACCCAACAGGTAGCTACTGGTTGTATTCAAAAGTTTCACCCAGTCTGAGTCTATTCTTCCAGAAATAGTCAATGGTTTTATATTTAAATATCATTACCAATCCTAGTAGCTAAATTTAAAGTATCAAATAATTCCGATAATCTCCAATCCTGGTAAATGCGAAGTATCAAATAATTCAAATTCCTCTTAAGAAATTACGGTTAATATTGTTTTTCTTTTTCAGTCGCCTAACAAGTGACATGCAAGAGGAAGTGACTTACGCAGAGCCAGTGCTGGTGAATCCCCCCATGAACAAGAATGTCAATATGGTGCTGAGTATGAGTCCTAAGGCCCCCATGAAGACACCATCCACTCCTGGGCAACCAATGCCTAATGTGGGTATGATGGGAGGACCACCCGATCCCTCTATGGGTCCAATGATGCCTTTACAGGCACAGCAAGGTATGCCTCCCTCAGCCCCTCCCATGGGCCCCAACCAACCCCAAATGGGTGGTGACATGGCGATTCACTACACCCCAGAGAGTTACAGCACACACGGCACCTTGCGGTCCTCCGAGAAATACGGGACACGGGGCCGCAATGACCACAGACGTCCCGACTATGACCACAGGATGCCTGATGGCTACTCCACCACCCGCTCCGTCAAGAAAGTCTATCTGTGAGCCAACACTCCTCAACACGCTTATAACGTTCCCCCGCCCCTTTACGGAGGGCAGTACGCCCACACGGTAGTGGTGCCATCTACTTACTACAACGCGCCACCTATCGTCTATCGGAACACTCCCCTCAAAGAGTTTTTGCAGCCAATTGCTGCAGCTCCTCCCACCAATATTTATGCCAATAGTAGTCCCACGGAACAGAAGTCCCCTTCTCAACCCCCCAGCGAGCCTCCTACTCCTGAGGACAAGAACCCAAGCACTCCGGGACTTACTCAGTCCAATTCTCTGTCTGAGGTGTTTGAGCCTCCAACTACCAGCAACTACTACAACGACAACCAGTCGTGTACTACCAATACATCCACTGATCTGTACAGCTCTAGTTCACCTGTGGGAGGCGGACCTCTGTCCCCGTCAGTGACCCACAAGGCTCCACCTTTGCTCTTTCCCCAGCACTTTCTCCCCACGGAGAGGATGTACAGCAGGCCCTCGTCCAGCAGTGACCAATGTTACCACATCAGCACGTTGCCCCGCTCCCTGCAGTACTACTCCACTACAAGGAGCAATAGTAGGGAGTCCGGCAACAGCTCTGGCAGTAGGGACGAGGCGAGTATCCTCCTGCAGCCCCTCCTGCAAACCAAGCAACGATAGACAGGTGTTAGACCCTATTCCATTAGTGTACAAACCCTTAGCGAGATGGTCTCTTACTTTCTATCTTGTAGAGTTTTTGTTTTGCTCAATACAGA
This sequence comes from Caprella mutica, assembly GCA_947561585.1. Taxonomy (NCBI): domain Eukaryota; kingdom Metazoa; phylum Arthropoda; class Malacostraca; order Amphipoda; family Caprellidae; genus Caprella; species Caprella mutica. The sequence goes on from CANNZV010000890.1 coordinate 147,106, forward strand.
CCCTTTGATCTCGGCAATAAGCACCACACACACCCATAAGCGTGTAGAGGAGTAAATCTCTGTCCTTCTTAGGTATCGTCTTCCCTCTGTCCCAGTATTACTGTACATACCCTTTGAGAGAAATGTGAGAGCACTCTGTCCCTATGTGAGAGAAATGTGAGAGCACTCTGTCCCTATGTGAGAGAAATGTGAGAGCACTCTGTCCCTATGTGAGGGAAATGTGAGAGCACTCTGTCCCTTTGTGAGGGAAATGTGAGAGCACTCTGTCCCTTTGTGAGAGTGATGTGAGAGCACTCTGTCCCTATGTGAGAATGATGTGAGAGCACTCTGTCCCGATGTGAGAGAGATGTGAGAGCACTCTGTCCCTATGTGAGAGAGATGTGAGAGCACTCTGTCCCTATGTGAGAGAAATGTGAGCCGCAATGGAGGGAAGTTTCAGGTCAAATTAATGAATGAATTGGTGAATGTGAGAGTTTATGTAGTAGCTAATTGTATGAGAGCTGATGTGGAAGGTTTTTAGGAATACCTTCCCTCATTCCTCTCAGAGTGACTTTTCATTCCTGATGTCATTCCTCTGAAGCCGAGTGAGCAAGAGACTCATTAAGGCATTGGGAGTCTGTGTGCAATAGTAAGTACTTCGGTCTATGCCACTAGTTGTTCTTTCTAGCCACTTGTTTAGTCCCAACTAGTTGAGCACTGACTGCACCACTAGTCTCTCCTATCTAAACAGACGCCTAAATTAACGTTCAGAACCTATCCTGGTGTGTAGGAAAACTTTTTATATTAGCTATTGACTTTGAAATCCAAAGAGTTTTAGTTACGAATATTACCCAGTGTTGTTCTATAAGTACTACCATAGGCTGATTCTTATCAATAAGGTCGATTTTTCTATGTTTTTCTATAGCAGGACCGGCCTTATTGCATGTGCCGTTTTTGGCCAATATACCGGGTGTAGGATAATGTACTCTCTCTAGATGATGATAATAAGTATATACATATATATATGTACATAGATATTAGTCCTATGGATAGAATTCGTTACATGTAAAGCACTGACTAATGATCTGGTTACTAGTAAGTATTAGTCCTATGTATAGCATATTAGTTACTAGACATCTCTAACTATGTTTGGTAGAGACGGCTTATCTGAGGAGTCTACAACGTATTCCATGTCACCTTACCGCGTTCAATAGGGTTCAAATCTTTCACTACTTTTAAGGCCCATTGATCTGAGCAAGGAGTCAGTACTCTGACTCTATACTATATACTGTATATACATTTTAGTTCGTTCTTTTAAGTAGTTCATCTCAAAAGACAATGTGCCATGACCTACAAATCGATTAACTAGTTATACTTAGTTACTTTAAAGCTAAATCTTCGTTCTAGGATTTGTTTCGTTGCGTCGCAAGGTTCCTGACCAGACTATCCGAACCGGTCAAATGGTTTCTATTTTGTTCATTAATTTTAGAGATATTGTTTACCTCGTGTATATATTTTCTATTTTTCTAGTCAAGTAAGATAGTAATTATTTTAACTTAGTTTTTTTCGGTATTTAGTATGATCGCTTATTTTTTGCAAAAGACAGCTCAATACATTTATTTTAAGACTTTTCATTTGCATCTCACTTAAAAGCAGTTACTGATTATGGAATGGGTTAACTTCTTTGCTTTTTAGAACTTTTTATTTATCTATTTACTTACTCATTCTCTTATATTCCAAAATATATTAAATAATGAAATGCTACCTATTCAGTTGATAGATAATAAAATATCCCGAGAGAATGTAATAAGTCATGATATTCGTTTACTATGTATTTATACATTTATTAGCAATATCTATAATACGTATTAACTGTTACTTAAGTATTACGCATCAAAAGTGCACAGGAATACTTTGCGCAAATCAGAGTCTGCGTAGCGGTGAAGTACCTCAACTTTATTGTACGCACTCGAAGTTGTCATATCAATTAGTTTGTCGGATACTCCCAAATATAATCTGCATGCGCAGATACCTAAGTAAACTCTCCTGTCATCACTTCAATTTTCGCTCGCATTTTGATAGCTCCTCCTTTTCATTTAATCTGCGTATGCAACTTAATTGCTTTCTTTATTCTGCGCGCGCATCCTAGAAGCTTCTCCTATTATCACTAAAACTGCGCACGCTGCACGCATCCTAGAAGTTCCTCCTCTTATCACTAAATCTGCGCGCACATCCTAGAAGCTCCTCCTCTTATCACTAAATCTGCGCGCGCATCCTAGAAGCTCCTCCTCTTATCACTAAATCTGCGCGCACATCCTAGAAGCTCCTCCTCTTATCACTAAATCTGCGCGCACATCCTAGAAGCTCCTCCTCTTATCACTAAATCTGTGCGCGCATCCTAGAAGCTCCTCCTCTTATCACTTAATCTGCTTGCGCATCCTAGAAGCTCCTCCTCTTATCACTTAATCTGCGTGCGCATCCTAGAAGCTCCTCCTCTTTTCACTAAATCTGCGCGCAAAGACTCTGATTTGTACGAAGTATCCTCCAAGCGCTGGTGTACTATATAAATATGATATTAACTTAGGAAGATATACTATATGTGCGGCTATCATACTTTTGTGACAAGGGTGGAATCTCAAGTTTTTATTTCATTCAAATTTTAGCCAAATTCCTAGAAATTTAATTAAATTGTTTAGCGGAAGTACGATGACAAAATTTATAATTTATTTTGAATTTGAAAAGGAATTGTTGCAGCTTATTTGAGAATTAATTCTGGCAGCTAATACGAGATGGTTTGTATTCTCACCTTTATGTGTGCAGTGCATTAGGGTCACAGTGGCTTGATGCTCACTGTGTGGAAGTCGTAAGGTATGCAATGGTTGACGTGTTGACAAATTAGAAGTAAGATGGTCTTTGTTTCTTTAAGGTTAGATTTACTGTAGAGGAAACAAGCGTAGAGTTCTTTCTTATTATTAAAGTATAAAAGAAGAGATGTTCGTCTTTTCCAACTATTTTTTAGGATTTACACCATCCATTAGAAAGCTGGAACTGATGTTTGATACGCTGTGGTTTTTTATGGTGCACATCTACCAGCTTTCTAATGAATTCTGTGAGCTCCATCTAATGAACTAGACTTGAATAGCTTCTTTTCATTTACTTTGTAAATATAGTCTGGTAAATGAGTGGTCTACATAGACCACTCCATCTTACGTTAATGGATGTGCCCAGTTTGGCACTCTAGTTACTCAAGGGTTAGGATCATCTGTAAATGCTTACTGCACAAGACAAAAATGTTCATAAATAAAATGTGCATTATACTTACTCATTCTTTAATTCCAACCTTCCTCACATATTAAAGAACATGAAGATAGAAAAATTGGCAGAGAAAAAGTCCTTGGTTGAGCTGGAAAAATTAAGAGAATTTCTGGACTGGTTCAGGTGGTAGTAATAAATGAATTAATTGAAAAACTAAGCAATGTAACAAAATATATACATTAAAAGTACATTCAAATTAATAGGGTATAAGTGTTTTTCTCGCAATCATGGCTATTTCATATTATGTTGCCATAATGTTTATAATTCTATAGAAAGAATTACAGAAATCAAATCAGTTGGTCAGGCCTACTAAGAGATGACTGGTAAAGAGCTCATCCTAACCTTCTGAGAAATTTAAGACTGATGGACTGAAACCTGACATTTTCAACAAATGAACGATGTCACCAACAAACAGCTCAGACAACATTCTCTTGAACCTGAAAACGTATCATCAAACAAATTGAATGTACCCGTCCAAACGGAATTATTGACATCTATAGTTATTAAAAAATAATTGGTATTGAATTTAAATTTACTCGCATGCAAAATTGTATGTCAAAACTCTCATAATCACCCTCACAAATAATATGCAATAACTAAATTTTCAATTCTAATGTTGTACGAACAATTTTCAAACATATCTGATCTCTGGACCTGCGGTGATGTTTATTGCAGAAGTTAAAGAGTTCGTTCACGTCGTATTCTTGGAACAGAAAAGATCCATGTTTTTCTAATGTTTTCAGAAAATAATTTATACATGTATAGTTATTGTTTATGAGAGTTTACGTGTGGGAACTAATTTTCCAAACTAAAATACTGGTATAGGGTGAAGCGAGTATATTGCGTGCTGCTCTAGATTTAATTTCGAGCGGCTGATATAATTTTTATCAAATTTCACGTTACAAATTGCAGTCTTCCAAAATGATATGATTGTAAATTTTAGGCTATTCCCTTACCTACGTACTCAAATTCTGATGCAATGAATTTCCATCGTCTATCATCTTTATAACGTAGTGCTATGTTCGTAGAGAACACTGGTCATTGCTTAAAGAATTTATAAAAGATCCAAGAGTACAGACGGTTCTTATTAAGGCCCTTTCGAACACTACGATAAATTGGAGCGACTTAACGTAAAGGCCCGTTTACACGCTACGATAAATTGGAGCGATTAATTGAACTCAAAGCTCATAACAATTTATTGTATGATTGATCTAGACCAGTGGTCCTTAAACGGGGGTGCGCGGCACCCCTTTGGGGCAGGGATTTTTTGTAGGGGGTAGTTATAATAGTATACGAATTTTCTGATATAAACACCTAATTATTATTGTGACTTTCGATAAAAAAAATCTCGTTTTGTGTGCCTGTTACTTTTATTCCTTCTGTCCTATATTTTAACACAATATAGCTACTGCATTATTATTACAAATTATATGGTTTTCTTTAATTTCAAATAGATTTTATTTTTCCTAACCTAAAAAAAAAATTTACATTGTGAAAATAAAACTATAATTTTCCTTACTTTTTCAATTTGCATATTTACCTGTCAAATCATAGTAACCAAATATATTCGAATTGTAGCTTTTCAATCTATTTCAATGCAGTACAATGCTCAGGGGGTGCCTGAGAAAAGTAAGGGGTGTGCGAGAAAAATACTTTAAGATCCACTGATCTAGACTATTTGCATATTTATCAGTCGGTAAATAAAGCTATCTGCTCTAAATCCAAACCGTTACTTTGCTACTTCTCTAATTTTTACCATCTTTTCAATAACTTCAGAAAAAGTATGAAGTAGAGATATTGGATAATAATATACAGAACTGTTGTATTAACTTTACTTCTATGAAGACAATTTTTGCTATTCTAAATTAATTCATCTGAAAAAGAACCTTCTACCATGAATTAAAAATGTTAAAAATAACAGGTGCAATGCAAAGATACAAAATCTTTTAGACTATTCCAATTACTAAAATTTTATTTCTCATGGTGTCAATTTCAGTAAAACTCCTGAATTTTGAAGTTCTGAATTTTGAAACACTCGAGTAATGAAGGACCTGAGTTATGAAATGCACACGAGTTATACAAACAACGATCTGTCGAATCGATGGAACAAATCCATCGATTCGATATCCCAGCAATCGAAAAGAAATCGAATCGATATACGTTGTTTATCGGGAAGTATTTTCTATGTTTAAATTATAGAAAACGATATACGTCGATTATTTCGTCCTAGTTATCCCTCAAAAACTATAGTTCTCTCCAAAATTTCAATCATAGAAAACTATCAGTGCCCCTGAGTTATGAAGTAACCAATACTTCATAACTCAGGAGTTTCACTGCGTTTATAATCTCGCATATTGTGGACGTTTTAATTGTTCTTCCCTTATTTCTATTGTTTTTTCAGAGAATGAAAATAAATAAGCTATATTCTCAAATCAATATAAAATCTAACTTGTAAAACCAAAACTTACCTACTTTACTTTTTATATCTACATCAAATTCATATTCGACCATTCGTGCAATTTGTTAGTTACCTATTATTTAAATTACATATAGGGTAAATTACGAATTATCGGTCAGTTTCACATCTTCGGTCATAAAAGAAAAAACGATATCACAATTGTTACAATTGTGATATCGTTATTGTTACAATTGTGATCAATTGTCATTTCATAATAACAATTGTGATATTGTTTTTCTTAGATGACCGAAGATGTGAAACTGACCGATAATTCGTAATTTACCCTATCTAACTGTTCTCCCTCATTATACCAGTTTCAAAAAGCGTCCACTTTAAGTTTGTTCCTCAGAGGCATTACTTTAACCTCGTCTAGCAAGAGTGTTGTTGTTTTCTCTTCAATATCCTGTTCCAGTGTTGCTTTAGTTGACGCTAGCCTCTCCGCAGCCTTTTCTGTCGCTAACACAGCATTTTGCAGCCTGAAAATACTGCTCTGAAGTGCCTTGATCTGCCGGTACAAAGCTGTCTCTGCGTCATCTCTGGAAAAATATTGCATAGGTTTTATCGATGCTTTAGAAAGGTACAATTTTTAAATTCAAATAATACCTGTAACTGTCCCAAAATTGTTTCCAAATTCTTAAACTCGTAAGTATTTAATTTAAAATTTTCTCAACTAAAACTCTGTTTTCTTCAACTTTCTGCCAGATCAAAATCTACCTTAAGGGCCGTACACACACGTAGGGTTTTTAAAATCTTTCCACCAGACTTTTTGTTAAGCTCCTCCTACTTTTTCAACGAGAATATAAGAAAAAAAATACATAATTATTAGTTGTGATATCATGGATACCAACTAAAATGAATAATAGTTAAATAGTTTTTTTCTTATATCCACGTGGAAAAAGTAGGAGGAGCTTAGCAAAAAGTCTGATGGAAAAACCCTACGTGTGTACGGCCCTTTAGTCTCCTACTGCTAATAATGCCAATATTACTCAGTTTAATTATTCTTTCTTGTTTGGATATTTTTATAGTCTATGCTCTATGGGGAGGAGTTTAATTTATTGAAATAACACATATTTCAATTTCTTGTCGGTTTAAAATAATAAATACTCGTAGTGATAGATATATTGAATATTCGAGGTTTTTCCTGCTTTTTTTTTGGTCTTGTGAAGACGAGTCTCACCTGGTTTGTTCTCTGTAGGGTCGTGCTGATCTGGCTCTCATTCTGGTAAGGGCGAGACAAAATGGTTCTTTCTTTGCCTGCAGTTGAGCCATCAGCTCATGGCGACTTTTCTGAAGCAGTTGCTCTTCCTCTATCACCTAAGAGAATTTGATTCATGAACTTCTAACTCTATTGCATCTATTAAAAAATCAGTCCAAAGATACCTACTCTGGATCGCTGGTCTTCCAGTTTCTTCTTAGCATGTTTTGTTTCTTCAATTTTTCGATTTAGAGCAAAGTTCGTTTTGTTTGTTAACTCATTGGCATTTCTACAGGCTGTCAATAATAAATCACACATGGCGTTCTGAATCTAAGAAGGAAGATTGGATTATATTATTATATCGTTAATGTTGAGCAATTATTATTCATCAGATACATTCGAACCTTCACAGAGATTTTGTGCTGTTCTTGTCCGTGACTAAGAAGGCATTGACACATGTGCTCCCATTCTTCCACCGAAATCGGACTGGGAAAAATCACACATTAAACCGTTAAATTACATAATTAAGTTGTTTTCTAATTTTGAAAATGGTTTAAAATTCTTACCTGGGTGATATATGTTGCACAGGATTCATTTTTGAATGAGTAGGTAGTAAATCTTTGGTTATTTTATCAGTATCGAATGTTTTAGATTTACTTTCATATTCTTTTCTGAGTTGATAGGACGTAGCCAAGTCTTTCCTGGCCTGAAAGACATTAGTATCTTTTGTAATTAACTGCAAAGTTTTCTTCTCGAGATACTTAATTCACCTTTTAACTAACCTGGTTTAACGTGAGTGTTGCAGCTTTTTCCAGTTCATTGGTGAGTTGAGTCAATGTATTTTGTTCGTTATGAAGAGCTGCTAAAACCTCATCATCTACCAACTCTCGGTCAGTTCTATCCTCCCTGTTGTACAAACAGCAAATTTATTATCAAATAGGCATAGGCACCAATTTCCTTCTGAATTACATTAATAGCATCTACTCTTTGGATGCTATTATTAACTCACCTTATTTCCAGACACTGTAAAGATAGTTCTAGGGGTTCTTGCAGCTTCTCACGCTGTAGTTTCAATCTTTCAGCAACTGTTTTCAGTTCAGTGGAATCATCTTTTAGCGTCTGAAGCATTTTGGTGACTTCAGTCTTCCAGAATTGTATTTCGGTGAGTCTTTTGTCTAGCCTATTCTCCACGAACTCTTGGTCAGACTTGGTTTTTTTCTCCGTCTCTTCACACAGACGACTTCAAAAAACCGTGATTTAGTTATTCGTATTGGATGATATACTAAAATAACTAGAAGTGATGTTCTATCATGTTAAATATTATAGCATTTACTAAAGCTCACCTGTTCTCCATTTGGACTTCTCTACAGAAGGCGACAGCACTCTTCGCTCGTCCAATATTGGCCCGGTACTCTGACCTCCACAGCCCGGGACTCACCACTGCAGTTGAGGGACGTCCTGATTGTGGTAGAGTACCTGTACCTGCTTTGAAAAGGTTACCAGACTGTGCAGTAGAACCATGAATGGATGTGAAGACTGAACTGCTGCGTTGGTAAGTACCCGGAGCTGCTGAAAGTGGTCTGCTTCTTCGCAGGTGTTGATCTTTTTTCGTCGTTAGAGGTCTGTTTCTTTCATGAGATTCTTCTGGGTAATAATCTCTTGTAAACTCTGTACACGTTAATTGCCTTCGATTAGACATCGTCAGTTAAAGTGAATTACATTAAATTATCTGCTAATAGAAAAGTAGTATTGTTTGGTATGCGGATGCTATGATAGGTGACTTTGTGCATGATGCCACTTTCTTTTATGACTGCTTCTTCGAGTCCCTTGTAACACGCACTATCCGAGTACTGAGAGACTAGTTAAGTGTCAGAGTATTCTGACGTTATTTTAATAATAATGATTAATAAGTAAATATATATTTAATTGTTATTGGTATGAAAATTATTGGTAGAACTTCAAACAGTTTAGAAACTATATTTTTTTTTGACTGAGCACAACTCTTTTACTTTCTTATTTAGATTCTTTAAATAAAATGAAAGTCGAATGAAAATTACTGACAGCAGTAAACAGCTTTATATTTTATAAAATAGAAAAAGATTCTCAACTTGCCAAATATCACGAAGGGTATGTCTATTTCATGCAAGAATTTTCATGTATTCTTCGTCTCAAATATCGTTTCCTTAACCATTTACCCCAATAAATGCATCATCTTAACAAAGAATAAGCCCTCCTCTTAACACTTCTTTTCACCACATCTACGAATCTTCACCATTGTCTATGTGACGCTGCCTCGCTACCATGGCAACTCCATACCAAGAATAGTGTATCGTACTTATTGACGTTACAGTTTCCGTAGATACTGTAAAAGAAAATTATTTATTTTAATCCTGGAACGATCAGAGTGTCTGAGTGGCTTGTCTCGAATGAATTATAACTTTTTACTATTAAATTTGACTCTAGTGGCTGAAAATCCGGTATTGTTATTTTTTAAGACTTATTTAAGCGAAATCAATGAAAATAATGCACCATATTTAGTTTGTATTTAGTTTTATAGCACTTTATTGCAATGAGTAAATCTAGACCTCTGGTGAAATACATGCGCTGTTACGTCACATTGTAATTCACACCAAGAGTTGCTAATATTCCTATAAGTGATGTTTCCAGTGTGATGAAAAATGTGACGCATAAGCGATTGTACTTCATCCCGGCTACAGAGGCCCACCTTATCAATAATGATGTAAAAATAGAACAAATTTTGTTGCATAATTTTAACTGATAATTATACGATGAATGAATACAATGAAAAGTCACAAAGTTTCAACAACTTAGGTCAAATAATTTTAAAGTTATGCAACAATATTTCAAACCGGACCGGGCCTCTGAGGCCCGCTGGTCGTTTTGGGGTTAAATATAATTGAGGTGAATAAATAAATATGACACTAATTTATATTTGATTTGATTTTTCGATTCTTAAAATAATTGGGCACAAACCTATAATATTTTGATTACAGTTACTATAAAATATGATAAGTTCATAATTTTCGGTCGGTTCAACATTTTTGGACACGTAAGAAAAAAATATATAATAATAGGATAAAAATCGCATGGTCGGACGATTACGTCTTGTTTCATTCAAAGTGATAGTGTGAAATGTAAGCTTTAGGAATGTCACTACATGATGAAGTAATTTTTAAGTTTCGTTTCTTCGTCTTAGTATAAATTTTTGACGTTTTAATTAAAAACAAAAAATATGCTGAAAAATCGATATTTCGGACAAAAATCGAAATGTTTTCAAAACTTCGGACGCATGTTAAATTGGTAATTTATGATATATTTTACACCATAAAATGATTTTAAGAGCATTTATTATGTAACTTAAAGTCTTATAATTATAATGAAGTATTTTTTTCATATTGACCCTTGGGTGCCGAATATTGACCCCCAGGCCCTTCTCTCTGGGCTTTTAACACGAGACATATCAAAGTCTTTTTGTTTGACAGTATTGGAAGACGTGGACCAACAGTTAGGCACAAGACAATTGAGCCCAGGAAAATTGAGCCCCAAGGCAATTGATCCAAGAAAGCAGACACAATACAGTGATCTTACATTGTTATCAATGGTCATTCATTATTTTAATAGAAAACTGACTCGGTTGATAAAAATGGACTCGGCAACATCCCAGAATATTAATACTTTGCCTTTGTTCGAAAACTTGTTTTTATCAGATTCTACGGTATTAACTTTACTGAATTGAAGACCATTTCTACTGTAATAACAAAGTAGGCCATTTTTTTTTTTTTTTTTTTTTTGTGTCACAAACTTATCTGGGCCTCTATTTTATTTGGCTCAATTGTCTTGAGCTCAACTGCCAATGCTTCGGGATAAAATATAAACAATATTAATGGAACTTGAGGCAATAAAACGCATTATCGACACACTATCGAAGGTTTTTAATTATACTTGAAATGGCAATTCACATTTTAGGCGATATCCCTCATTGATATCCCTTATTACTTTCGCAAATTTGCGTAAGGTCATATTTTACCCGTCATTTATTTATCATCTTGTTATTCGCGTAACTAAAAAAGTGTTAAAACCAAATTGCCTGAAATTTGGTGATACGATTGGTCAATGTCCATTGACCTTCAGATAAAATTTAGGGAGCGACCTTGATGAAGGTCAAGGTCATAGTCATGTATAACTCAAAAAGTATTGAACCATAATGCATGAAACTTGGTGGGACGATTGGTCAATATACAGGAACTATTTTGTTAGATTTTGAGAGTGATCGGATTAAAGGTCAAGGTCTTTTATAACTCAATAACTCAAAAAATATTAAACTAAATTGTCTGAAATTCGATGGGATGATTGGTCAATGTCCAGAAAACATCTGGTGGAATTTTGGGTGCGATCCGGTCAAATGTCAAGGTCATTTATAACTCAAAAAGTATTGAACCATATTGCATGAAACTTGGTGGGACGATTGGTCATTATCCAGTTACTAGTTTATTAGATTTTGGGAGCGTAATCTAGTTGATAAAGCAATCGAATTTCTTCACTTTTTTTGTATGTTTTTTTTATTAAGACAGATAGTCTTAGAAAGACTCTCACAAATTTGTATACCAATCTGACCCTTATTACGTAAGGAGGAGGAGCCATGCAATACCATACCATGCAATAGGGGGGGGGGGGGTGGGTCTTGGACGAACTTTCACGAATTTCAGGAAGTGAAGTAGGTGAATATGATTATGCATTTATACATTCATTTAGACATGTAACAGCGATTTTACTTTATATTTTTCATGAAAAGAGGCAAATGGTAAATTGCATAATGATCAGTAGAGCCCGGACTTTTAGGGCCTTAAAAAAGGCATTTATGGACCTCAAAAAAGGCATTTTAGGACCTATAGAAGAATTTAGGACCTAAAAATGGGATTTTAGGACCTATAGAAGAATTTAGGACCTAAAAATGGGATTTTAGGACTTAAACATACACTTTTAGGGATAATAAATAGGTATTTACAACGAATAAATTAGTATTTTGGAATATAAAATCAACAGTTTTTAGTCCGTTTAAATAAAAAAATGGAGAAAACAAATAAACAATTCATTCCTTGAAAATTCAATGAATTTAGTTTATAGTATATATATTCAAAATTAACCTAAAAGTATTATAAAAAAAAGGTTACGTAAATTGAAATTCATGAAATGTAACTAATTCCAATATTAAATTCGAAATTTGTATTTACAGTAAACCCTCGTAGTAGACAACCTCAGACTTAACAAACCATATATTAGATAATTAGACCAATTAAGATATTTTGAAACTGTATAGTACAGGATAAACCACTTACAAGACAAAACACAATTTTTGTCACCTGACAGTTTTTCTATTGTAAATATTACAAATAATAGTTTATTATATTGATTATTCGCAATTTTTTTTTATTAATGGCAGAGTCTATGATAAAAAATTGATGTGAAGAGTTACAGAAAACTAGATACAGTGGTGACTATGCTAATACTTGAAGTGATAGAAATAGTTTATTTATATAATAATTCAGACAAATTTTGATTGAATTATGACGCTCTATAAATTAGCCAATATATATCATCAACTTTACCGACTTACCAAATTATTAAATAGAATAGAAACGCCCAAAAAACGACTGCATCATTTTAGGAATTTATGATATTTTAGGACTTTATGGCATTTATTGACTTTATGGCATTTTATGGCTTTTATGGCATTTTAGGACTTTATGGCATTTGTCCGGGCTCTGATGATCAGCAATGTGTTGGCATCATTTCTACGCTCCTGTTTATTTGATGTAGTGATTGTATTTTTTTTCATATAGAGAAGACTAAAATTATTCATGAAAAATTCTCTCTTTTTTTAAGCACCAAATATCTCATAAATGAGACCTATGAAGGGAACTGTACTTTTATGTAATGTATAGATTCTGTATGCAACCCCTATGTATATTTGTACATTTATATATTTAGAATTGAGGAATAATATATTCAGGAATATAAGGAATAATTTACTTAGGAGTTTGGGAACAGATTAATTATTGTTGTTGTGAAAAGCTTTAGGAGAATGAAACAAGAGGACTCTATGCCTCATGTATATTGTTTGGGGTAGGAATAGTTTTGTAGATTTCCCAGAAGATTTATAGGTGAAAAGGTGACGTTTGACATGCTCTAGAAAACAGTTAATATTTAGGTTGATAGATTATGAAATAGTTTAGCAAAGGATTTCATAACGGTTTCTGGGCGGGGATACGAAATATTGTTTATAGTTAGGCTGAATTAGGATTGGATAGATTGGAAAAAAGAGCACACCCCCGGGTTTAACGAAGCCCAATGGATTTCAAGAATTGAGGGAAAAGGGTTGGTTAGTTAGGAAAGTACGGGGAGATTTAGGAAGACCTGAGGGAAGAGAAGTTAGAGAAGAAGTTAGTTCCTGACCAGACTCCAAAGAGAAACCATCATAGTTTCGACAGCAAGTTATCTTTGATATCGAGTGTTGTGAATAACTGAGTTGAAGATGTCCCAGTCCTGACCTGAAGACTCTGACCATTCCTCTCAATGAGTATAATAAGTATTTCTTGGGTCTAGTCTCTCCCATAATGATTGTGTGAATTTGGTAACATGGTTATTTAGCATATCCAGTTGTATTTCATAAATGCTTCGAATAATTTCTTTATGTAATGTCTTGCATGAATTTTATCAATAGCGAATTTAGTTAGTTATGATATGTCGTTTCATCCCCCCCGTTATTTCAGGAAATCCTTGCAATCATGAAAATTTAATTGAGATCTATTTACGAATAGACGAACTTCACGCTAGTGTGAGACTCGGACTGTTTTATAAAATATAACTGATTAGCTACCGGAAGAAATAATAAAATGGAAACGAGAAAAGAAAGATAAATCAACTAATTAAATGAAAGAAATAAGATTTCAGACCCCCGATCATTCAGTAAAAACTCTAGCAATCGATTTTTGAAAACTGCATCTCTTTGTATCTTTTAGTTTTTGAGGTAATATTTTTTTATGAACCCACTTTTGGGGGGTAGGGAGTCGCACAAATTTTGTTTCTAAAAGAAAGTTGATGTATAAGTCAAGATATAAACATGTGAGAAGTTTCAAAATTGTATCTTTACTAATAAAAAATGGTTTGAAAACCGTGACTGTCGCCTTAAAATCCTACATTTTTTCAAATCACAATATTTCTAAGACTATAATTTAGGTTTGGCCACTTTGTTTGAAACATGATTATTATTTTAGTTTTTCTGTAAATAAATATCAGTTGGAAGGTGATGTGATCGGTCATAGGACCAGTTTTTAGTGTTATTATGTAATTGTACCCTGAGTGCAATCAATATTATTAAGGCAAGACATAACATCATCAACTAGATTACAGGCACTCGGTGGAGCGCATACGTTCGCCGCAGCTTTGACCCGATCGCTCCTAAAATCAAATAAACTGGTAACTGGATAATAAAATCGTCCCAACAAGTTTCATGAAATTTGGTTCAATACTTTTGAGTTGTAAATGACCTTGACCATTGACCAGATCGCTCCCAAATTCCACCATATGGTTTCTGGACATTAACCAATCTTCCCATCAAATTTCAGACAATTTGGTTGAATACCTTTTGAGTTATAAAAGGCCTTGACCTTGATCTGTGACCTTTAACCCGATATCTCCCAAATTCTAAAAAAATGCTTCCTGTATATTGACAAATCGTCTCACCAAGTTTCATGCAATATGGTTAAATACTTTTTGAGTTATAAATCACCATGACCTTGACCTTTGACCGGGTCGCTCCCAAAATTCTACCAAAAGGTCACTGGACATTGACCAATCGTTTCACCAAATTTCAGGCAATTTGGTTGAAGACTTTTTAAGTTACGTGAATAACAAGATGATAAATAAATAAATAAATAAATGCCGGGTAATATATGATGTTACGCAAATTTGCGAAGGTAATTAAAACATATGGATGTAAACAGTTTCAAAAACTTTTCAAATAATCATAATAGATTCTTCAGACAAGTAGTCCGAAGAATCGATTTGATATTTAATAGGAAATTGAAACTTCGGACAGCTGTCCGAAAAAACGATTTATCGTAATTTTGAATCGAATTATCGGACAAACCATTATAAAACTAGCATGCCTATTTTTTAAAATGGTTTATTCCACAATATGGCAGCACTCCTGAAGGACCCATCCATTTTTGGTAGAGCGGCATGGATTGTATAGGTAATCTGTAATATCTTTTGCCATAGAGGGTGTTTTTATATCTCCTAGATTAAAATAATGAAAAAATCTAACTTTTTTCACTGTCAGTCAAATTATTTCACTAATATTCCAAAGATTGCTTCAAAATTACATCACATTGCTAAGAAAACCCAATTCTATCTGACTACCTATCACCTGGCCTCGTATGACGTAAAACTTCTTTATATTTTGGTATTTGAACTCATTTGTCCGATAAATCGGTCCGTCCGACGATTCGATACTTACCCTAACTATTTAACTGTTATATTAATTGGTATCCAGGATACCTGCAGGTATCATGGATACCAATTAAAATAAAAATTAAATAATTATCATATCGTTTTTCTTACGTGATCGAAAATGTGGAACTGACCGAAAATTAAGAACTTACCCTAGTTAATACAATATTAAACTCAGTATTTATGATAATGTTTATTCAGAGTAATTAAAATAATGTAAATGAATTGTATAATCCTTATTTTAAATGCCGCGTTTACAGATAATGTACTTAAATTAATATAATTAAAATACTACTAAAAATAATTCCATTAGAATTAAAACTATGTAATTGAAAATATAGCGATACAGTCGATATAATTTGGTTGTTAAGGTTTTTGAGATTTAGTTTTCTTTAACAAATAATAATTGGTTTTTCTTATTGCTAGGTTCTCTTCAAACTAATAATCACTATTTGATATTTTCTACTTCTAAATAAATATCTGCCTTTCCAAATAAGTAAACTTTGAAATATATAGTTATCAATTATGTAAAAACTAATAAGAATATAAAATGCAACAGAAAAGCTTTCATGTACGGTTAACATTTAAAATTAATAATGGGTGTATTTGCACAATATCCTCACTATTTTAATCGAAGATAGTCTTTGTATAACTGAAACATATACTTAATTTTATTTAATTTATGGATTAATAGTGTTGGTCTAATATTTTTTTCTTCAATGCAATTTTGATCTGATATCAAAAAGAACTGAATTGCAAACGTGAGAGAAAGTCTTTTCTCTTTCGATGCTCAAAAATATGATCTGCGGAATTTTGAAATTGAATTTTCTAAACCTGATTCAGTACAGGCATGCCCCGCTTTCATTACAACCACTTTATAAAAACTGAAGTAGTAAGGCATGTCTTAAAGTAATTACAGCATGTAGACATAGAAAACGGGACCATTTCTGTGATGTTTATATCACGGTAACTACAATAAACATCAATATATAATAATCGAAGCTATTGGTCCAGAAATCAATCTTTTCAACAAAAGAAACTTTTAATACATTCACTACTTTGAACTTTGAATCTGCTGATTCTGGCAACAAACATCTCATTATATGCTAAATCAAGCCCGCAAAACCATTTTCTTTTAATCTAACTCATAGAGATTATAGTTTTTTTTCAAATGTATCTCATATGATACACCATGCAGTGAATGGATGGTATCGTAGGTACATATTTAGTGTGTTTAATGTTAAGAAAATTTGATGCAATATATCTTTGAATGCTACGTATCTAATAACTTAAAATTCCGTATTTCATATTTGTTTTCAAATCAGCAAAGTAAGATAGGTTCGCCAAGGGGGGTGCAGCCTAGAGACATGGTGGCTGTTGTGGCGAAGTTAGTACTCAGGGCGGTGATGGTGAGGGTGGTGAAGGTGGTGACCTGGGTGAATATCCTGTACTCCCGGTGGTGCCCATCGGAGTTTTTCGAGTCCAGGGTTTCGATATTCGAGAAACTTGACTGAGAGGAGTCCAAATCAGCGCAAGAGACTCCGCCATTGCTGTTAGATGGAATAATGTATAGGAATATTTATGGGAAATCTATGAGAATATTTGTTTAAAATTCTATGGGAATATTTATATATTCAATACCACTATTTTACTATTATTTTAATCTTAATAATTCATTCACTAACCCATGAATTTTTTATAGGCATGCAAGATATAAAGTTATAAATTCTTAGGCCAGTACTATACTAGCAGTTCCACCACCGCCTTTTCACTGCCTAGTATAGTTTGCAAGGCGTTTTCACCGCCTAATATACTTCGAATTTTAAGAAGCGGAAACAGGGCAGTGAAAACGCGTCGTTAAAACTGCCAGTGTAGTATGGGCCTTATTAGATATTTTAGTCCACATCGAAAATCTTCAAACTAAGAGTGGATTGATTTCATTAAAAGAGGAGAATAAATTCTATCCTATATTATCAGGTCATCTGAAATGTTAATATTTATTTGTCTAAATAAATATTAACAATATAACTGATGCCATATACTGCCACTGAGTTAAACCATGACCTACAATCTATATAATATGCAATAGCTAATGGTTAAATCGTGTGATTTAATTTTAGACAGCAACAAGAGTGGAAAATTAGAGTTTTGAGACTCATCTATTGAGTCATTTTTTATCTTGAATGGAACTTTTGACTTCCAACACAGTGAACACCATTCTGTAGTGTCCATAACAATATATCTTGATTTATTGATGAGCTTTTCATAAGAAATAACAAAATTTTGCGGGATAGTTTGTCACTTACCTAGTTCCTCTGAAGTCCTCATCGCAGTTACTGTTGAAGTTAATGAATCCCCTCTTCCTTCTTCTCTTCCGCCGGCAGGGCATCGTAGCTGCTTGTGAGAAGCAGAGTGCCGGCACCGACACGAAGCTGGTGGTGTATCTGATCCCAGTGGTGGTGCCAAACAAGAACCTCATTCTTATGGACTCTCCTTCCACTGTTAATCAGAAACTTTGAGCACTTAAAACTCTTAAATATTATAGAACGTTAAATTAACGTGACCGGACAATTGCCACCCGCGGACAATTGCCTCCCGCGGACAATTGCCACCCCCGGACAATTGCCTCCCGCGGACAATTGCCACCCCCGGACAATTGTCACCCCCGAACAATTGCCACCCCCGGACAATTTTCACCCCCGGACAATTGCCACCCCCGGACAATTGCCACCCCCGGACAATTGCCACCCCCGGACAATTGCCACCCAAATATTTATCATCAGGCCTCTTAACTTTAAAAATGGTGATAAAATATGTATATTATTTATGTACGATTAATTATTAATTATATACAATGTAAGATAAAAAATTTCATTCCACATTTAATATTTTTATTATAAAATTAATAATTCCCATAGTTGATATAATAAATTATATGTTGTTTTTATACGAATTACTTCCATTATTCAATTGATCATGTCCTTAGTAAATTAAAAATATCTTCCTTTATCAATACTATCATTAATAAACAAATATCCATATTTTAGGATATCTATGAGTTGAGATGCTCATTGGCATATAAGCAGTCATCCCGTACAGACCTATGTGTGATAACTAAGGCTGGGATGGTATCGAATACTTTATATCACTGGTATTTTTGGGATCTATAGTTTTTAGAGCATATTGTTCCAGCCCTGGTGATAGGTAATCGCAGTTTCAAATTAACTAATAATCTGTGAAAAAGTTAATTGGCTTAAAATTGTAGATGCGTGGTGTTTAAGAAAATCTATTAGTGTAAATCCTGAAAATGTTATAGACTAAGAAAATTAAGCAGTTTTGAATCGTTCTAAAGAAGTGGTATAAAGTATTCGATAACATAAGATTTAAAAAATATAAGATTTTAAAAGCACATTCAGAAACCGAATAATAATATTTTTTTATCTTATAATGTATACAATTAATAATTAATCATACAACAATAATATACATATTTTATCACTATTTTTAAAGTTAAGAGGCCTGGTATTAATTATTTGGGTGGCAATTATCCGGGGGTGGCAATTTTCCTAGCACCTTAAATTAAAAACAGATTTTTCCAACCTTTTAATTGTCCATCATTTCTATCATCAGTGGCATCAGAATCTTCTGCGTTTGATTTAAATGCAAGTGGTATGAAGCGATTACTTGTAGCGGTGGAGTTGACCCCTTCACTTGTAGAGGTGGAGTTGACCCCTTCACTTGTAGAGGTGGAGTTGACCCCTTCACTTGTAGAGGTGGAGTTGACCCCTTCACTTGTAGAGGTGGAGTTGACCCCTTCATTAGTAGCGGTGGAGTTGACTCCTTCATTAGTAGCGGTGGAGTTGACTCCTTCACTTGTAGAGGTGGAGTTGACCCCTTCACTTGTAGAGGTGGAGTTGACCCCTTCACTTGTAGAGGTGGAGTTGACCCCTTCACTTGTAGAGGTGGAGTTGACCCCTTCACTTGTAGAGGTGGAGTTGACCCCTTCACTTGTAGAGGTGGAGTTGACCCCTTCACTTGTAGAGGTGGAGTTGACCCCTTCACTTGTAGAGGTGGAGTTGACCCCTTCACTTGTAAAGGTGGAGTTGACCCCTTCATTAGTAGCGGTGGTGTTTTCCACTTCACTTGAAGTGGTCCCTCCACTCTGCCCCTTCACGGCAGAAATGCAAACTAAAGCAATACATATTATGCTAATAAAATTAACTCTCTTAGACATCTTCTCTGAAAATTAATGAAAGTTACATTTTATTACTTTAACTAGTACTTTCCCTTTAAAAATAACTAATTTACAAAAGTACTCATTGTGGTGTATCTTAACAATCCACTCGTGGTCCGTGTTTTCAGATTTAGTATAGCATTCGAAATTGGCTAAAAAACATTAGAAAATCACAGCTCTGAAATAAATTGTAATGCAATGTGTCTACTTGCCTTTGAGTCTAATGTATCTTTCTCACTGATTAATAGAAGATTTAATGATGTGCACAGGAGAACTTAGAGATTCTTGTGGTTTGTGAGGCCTATGAGATAAGTTGTGCCACCAATAATACGGCCAGAAAAGGTAGATAATTTACGGGGAGATATCACAGTACAGTATTGAAAGGCATGGGATTATGTTACTGGTGTTAGTCGTCAGTCAGTAGTTTAGTCAGGGTCAGTCAGTGTTTGTCTGTAGTTAAGACTGGCCCTCTTGGGCAGGTCTCATATCACCATCTGTAATGCTGTGCTTCAAGTTAATAACAATATATAACCATTTGCTAACTGGATCTTCGTAATCATTTAACCCCAATGTCATTTTGATACATTTAGGTATTTATTGATTAATGGCTTACATTACTATATTTTTTTATTACCCATAAAAATGATAGGACTCTTTTTTTTCTGTTTCCCGATATCTTTTCTGTTATCTATTTTTTTATGATCTCAGATATTTTTGTATATGTTTGTTTTCTTTCTTTTTTTTAATTTCCGGGTCTTCTATTTTCCAGTTTATCAGATTTTCGATTTTCCCGATTTTCGTTTTCCCTGATTTTCGTTTTTTCTGTATTTGTAGCTTTTCTCTTTTCCGGACATTCGTTTATTTCAGGATTTTCAATTATTCGGGTTCTCAGTTTTACCGGTTTTTCTGCAATTACCGTTTTTCTCTATTTTCGTATTTTACAGCATGATAAGGAAACTATTTATTTAGGGTGATTCTTTGCCGTATTCAATTTCTTTTCGAATTAAATTTCTTTTTGGCATAACCTAATATATTTTATGATAAATTTACGTATATGTAGAGTCCATGTGTTATTGGTTGGTTACCCTGTAATAGTTAGCATATAAATAGCAAGCGCTCCATGCCTTCGGCAGTGGAGTTAGAAGTATAGAAGCCGAGTGTAGTGAAACACTCACGGAGTGTTTAGTGTGGAGTGGAGTGGCAACACTCACATAGAGTGTGATGGCCACACTCACATAGAGTGTGATGGCCACACTCAGTGTTAGTAGTATATTGGCTTGTATTAAACACACTCTCCCATTGGGATTCCTACCATGTCCAATGATATGGATCTCTACTCTATCCATTCTCTATTCCCTATTATATATGTAAGTTGCCATAACCTGTAACGTAAGATACCCAATAAAGGATATTGTGGTCCCTAACATTTCAATGAACCCTGTTATATTATTTTATCTATTATAAATTCTTACGAAACATAGGCAAGCCTTACATATATAAATTGAATTAGGTATACCTTAACATTTTTAATTTTCTTTATTCCCTTTACTACATTTTACCATATAGAAAATTACATTCTTTATGCAAAAAGGATTCAGTAAAAGGTGCTAGAGCATTTTCTTTTGTTCTTGACACGGTTTAGATTCGGTACACCAAGTTTATCAAACCTCGCGGTTGGTGTTCTAGAACTAGGTGACTGAAATCTTCATGAGGTGTTAAACGTTAGTACACAATTACTCGAAAAGGAACTGTCTGTGTTTGTATGATTCTTTTCATTCTAAATGAAATTTACAGAAAAAGATAACAAAATTCTTTCTCGTCCTGGCCATTCGACAGACACTATAAGAATGTTTCTGGCAAAACTGGGAAATCAGATCACTGAACTCTGAAACCTATCTCACTGAACATCTTCTAGCGCTTAATCATTTGACCAATAACCGTTAATCATAGGCATAGGTCAAACTTGAACCCACCCAAAGGACTAGGATATTATTATGTTTACAGCCCTTCAAACTTTGATTACAAGAGATGATTGATTGAATGACTTCTTAAAATCAAATAATTCCAGAGCAACACCAATATTATTCAGCTTCAACCAACTAAACATCACCATTTTCATAGATAGATAGAAGCACTAACCAGAATATACTAGTACAAAAAATAGACCAATAGATCCTAAATAATGTTTAAAATTTGGACACACAAAAAAGAGGCGTTGAAATCCACCTAAATGCATCAAATGTTCATCCACTAACCACGAAGCTGAAGCCTTCAATGAACACCAACCAACTTGCCTCTACTGCCAAGAAAACCATTTCACAGGAAACACTAAATGTAAAGAAACTATTTACGAACAGGAGATCCTAACCATCTAAATTAAAAATAGAACAACAAGAAACCAAGTAAAATTCATCTTTCAACAGAATTAAAAACATAGCGATAGGTAAGTTTAGATGTATCGGACAGTTCAACATTTTAGGTATAAATATGTATAATATTTATTATTTAATTGAAATTTTAATTGGTATTTATGATACCTGCTGGTACCATGGATACCTATTAAAATAAACGTAAAATAATAATAATAATTATATATTTTTTCTCATGTGTCCGAAAATCTGGAACCGTTCGATACCTCGGAAAATATCCTTTCTAATTTTGTCTTTCGATCCAGAGAAAATTTTCATAATTTAAAACAGGAATTTTCCTTGACTCAATTAGTTTAAAATTGTTTACTCTCACCAAACCCTCTACTTCACTACGATATTTTTCCTTTAAGAGTTTCTTTTTAATGTTGCCTCCACCGTTCTTGCAAATTCAATGGAATTATCTTCCAGAGCAACTTTACACGTTAGTTTAAACCCAGTTATCCTCCTGCAATTTTCCACTTTTCTTCCTAGTACTTTTTTCTATCTCTAATAAATCACAGTTTCTGAATGATCGCATTTTCCTCTTTCTCTAATTATGAACATACATGCACTGTTGTATTAAGTTAATTGGTTTTTAGTCTTACGAAGAAAATACTACATTAAGTATTAAGGAACTTTTTGAAAGATATTAGGTGGCAATTTTAGCTTACGGTAAAAACCTAACGGTATCAATACCTAATTCCTAGAATCTGGTTTCTCCGAATTATGTTTACGTGGCATCAAATATTTACGAGTTTATTCATATAAAAAAAATTGCGGTTACCGACCTTTTAAATCTAAATAAACCGGGAAAAAGGGTTTATTTATTAATAATACTAAAAACATCATACCAAAATATCCTAGTAATTAATCTCTATTCTATTCACTGTGAAGCCATTTAATATTTCTTAATATGAGGTAACTTTATGATAGATAAATATTAGTTAGGTAAGACATTAATTCAGTAACGTTTATAAAATGTCTGTTTTATCTTCGTAAATAAGCAATACTTAATTGAATGTATGAAATATACACCGTTTTATTAACTAATTGACTATATCTAGAATAATAATTAAATATATTACACGCATATATGTATACAAACGCTCTTCGCACTACGTTTATGGAAGTAACACTTCTACGATTTTATACTGCATGGCTCTGAATCAAATTTAATAAACTTTTTTCCAATAATCATATTTAAGATTAACAAAGTATAATCTATTACATAATTCATTATGCCTATTCCATTTAAAAAGAATATTAGCATTTTTTAATTAAATCTTGCCCTTCCTGAGACAACATGGTTTCATAACTTTGACATATCCGATTAACTTTAAAGATCCTCTCCAGGCTCCGGGGAAAAAAATGAGTTTATTAAATAATATTTTAGAACTAAGGTCTACGATCATTATTCTGCAAACTATATACAATTCGGTTAAGTATATATTTTATATTTTTGATACTCTGTGAGCAACAATTGAGCGAATCACTAATTTGATGCTCAAGAAGAAGATTGTGCACTCTTTGTTTTGATTACAAATTTGAATTTTATAAAGTATATAAACGTTTCTATTAAAAGTTCATTCAATTTTATACTTTTACACGAATATTAAATGAATTTATTAAACCTAATACCTTGTTGACAATCAAAACAAATGGTGTACATTCTTTTTTCTTCAGGCTGAAAATTTCTTAAATTAGTAGGTCGGAAGTAAAGTAGGTTTTGTAGAGTTTCGATTTTAAAAATTTTTAAAAGCATATAAAATTAATAGTATGCTACCAAATTCGATGCGGTTTGCAGCAAAATGATAAAGAACATTAGCCTCGTTGAATAAGGCAATAAAAATATTTGCTTGGAGGGAACCTTTAAAATATTCAAGCGATGCTCCATGAGAAAAATGACAACTGATCCGAATATTTATTCTAAATATACTTATTTTGACGACATTCACAAAAATGTTAAAAATATGTATATGATACTTAAACCTTATAACTATTGAGAAAATAAAGTAATTTGCTCCTATTTAAATCATTTATACCCTCAGCAGGTTATGCATGTTATGTGTCCTATTTTAGCTTAAAGCCCGGGTTCTAGTCATCAATCTTGCATGATTTGACAATCACAAGAAAAATAGTGAATAATGGCTTTCTCTGGATAGCCTAGTGTTATCTGAAAGCCTACTGTTATTACTAATGGAAACTTAATTGCGCTATATCTTGAAAACAAAGGATTCACACAACAAATGGTATTCACGAAAAACATATTAAAATGGCTTCTATTACTTGTGTAAAATGTTAAAATATTGAAAATCGAAGGCGGACCTAAAGCAAAAAAATACCACATAGAGTGTAGACACTCTCAGCGTTTGCTTAAGATTGATAGTGTGGACAAACATTAAGTAACTGTACTACTAACTGTTCTGTTTGATTACTGGTTCACACAAGTGACAAGAATTATACCTAGTTAATAATATTAGAGCATATTTTTTTTGAGATCCAGTGTCCCGTCACCAGGTTTGGGGGAACAATGGAAATTTCTATTTTTTCAAACTGGTAGAAATATGAAAAATATGCATGTATATCATTTGTAGATGGCAGAACAAATAAATACCCCATTCCAACATTATCTATGGTGATAAAATTTACTTTTCATCTAAATATTTTCTTTGGTGGCTCTCCTGTAAAATGTGAATTTTCAAATTAAAAATGAATAGAAGTCTTATGAGTATCACGCAATAAGAAAGATTTCTTTCAACTTTTACATTTTTTTGTCACAGTTCAAACCCGAGAATTTAGGGTCTATTTGACAATTTTAGTTGATCATAAAAAATAGTTTATCCAAAGAAAATGAAAAATCAGCTTTTGTTACAAATGTTGCAAGGATCATAAACTGTCTTTTGTTTTTGTGCTAATATCCTCACAGTTCTATTCTTTTTAAATTTGCTGTTTTAAAAATGTTGGAAACTGAAAAGTTCAAGATTTCTTCATCACAAGATGGCCGGTGGTTGCAGAATTCTGAAACTCTTTCAACAGGTAAAGTAGCGTTCTTTTAAAATTAATCATTGTTCATATTATTCCGATTCAACCTATACTAGTCTTTTCTTCTTTCAGTTAAGATTATTTTATAAACATTAAAAGTTCAGGAACAGGATATGGAAATCAAATTTTTGACAATTAAATGAATTAATGTTGGTAATAATACTAGTCATTAACACTACTTTGGCGGGGGTCAACCCATAGTAAATAGCTATTTATTTACTATGGGTCAACCCACTTTTGAAAACTTTTTATTTTTGGACCGATCGTTTTGAAATTTATTCCTGTAAATTGTTCGATTTTTGCTTTTGTATTCAAAGAATGTTTTTTTTTTATAAATTTCAAAAGACGAGAAGTGTATGAGTGACATTGAGTGTATATGCTAGAATAAAAACAAAGACAGTTTTAGGATCCTTGGAACATTTCTTACAAATCTATATAGTTTTTTTTTAATTTTCATTCCTGTTTTTTTTAAAGCATTTTTTGGTGACTAGGTAGGTAACTAAAATTTAAACAAAACTAAATTTTCTGTTTTGAACTGTGATAAAATAGAAAAACGAGAGTGGAAATCGAAAAAGCCTCTCTGTGGATTGTTAAAAATGTTCCAAGGACTCTAAAACTGTCTTTGGTTTACTTGTAGCGTGAAAACTCATTGACTTCTTGTCCTTTTAGGTGAAAAAATACACATTTTACAGGAGGGCCAAAAATGTCCCTCACTAAAATTTGGGGCATGAAAGCAGTTCAAAGCACACTATCTACACTCTTTTCCATCAATAAAGAGAAAATTGATAATTTTCACCATTTTGACCTTCTTTACCACTGCATTTTTTGTGAGCATTTAATATCCTACCATACTGTTATGCAACCGGTATATTAATGATGTTGGTTGTGATGGGTGTAGGTCAAGAGCCCCCCCCCCCCCCTGGTCAAGAGCCCCCCCCCCCCCCGTTTTTAAATCCTTATTTACCTATATTATTTAATACTTATTGACACTTTTGTAGTTCATTACTGATTAGACATAAAATATATGTATATCGGGGGGCGGTACGCCCCCCCTGCCAGGTCATTAAACAATCATGAAGTGTGCAGTACAACAATCTAGCGGATACAACAAACTACATTAGCAACCCTCAGTTATTTCTATCTAAGTAGTTCTTCACTTGTTTAACTAGGTAAATAAGGATTAAAAAAACATGGAGGGGGGGCTCGTGACCGGGGGGGGGGGGGGGCTTATGGCCTAGGGGGGCTCATGACCGGGGGGACTCGTGACCGGGGGGGGGCTCATGACCGGGGGGGCTCTTGACCGGGGGGGGCTCTTGACTGTACCCCGGTTGTGATAGGGTCCTGTTGACTTTGAAACGGTTATTTAGATTATGAATTTTCATTATTTACACTGTTTACAGTTCTTAACGCTACTGCAGTTTTGAAGTTTTAATTTTAACCAAAGGCTCGTTTACACGAGGTTAATTTACTCGCTACAAGCTGACGAGTTTACAAGCTTCTAGTGAACTCGCCCCGTGTCATCATATCATGTTGGCTAGTTGAAAAGAGTACGGGTCATCATCACTCTCACTAGCCAGCTTGTAAACTCGCCAGCTAGCAGCGTGTAAACTAGCCTCGTGTAAACGAGCCTTAAGAGGTTTTAGATTCTTGTGATTTACTATTTTCCTCTTCTATCTGTGAGTGCAGTTACCGGTGCTTGTGTCCCTTTTACATAAGTAACTGTATTCACGTAGTAGTTTTATGCATCCTCGAACGAATGGTTGTAAGTATTTAAGTTCTTGACCATTATGCCCTTTTCCTGTCTAGGGTGAAGCAGGTAAATTGCAGTACAGCAAAACCTCGTAGTAGACCAGAATTACGTTCCAAGTTTGTTTGGTCTAGTAAGAAACTCACTTCAGTATTTTCCTACTAGACCAACATCGTTTTCTCTAAAAGTGAAGCGGTGACTTTAACATTTCGATAGCTCTATTTGTCAATTATAACTTTAATGCCAAATTAATGGTGACAAACATACCAATTTTGATGGAAAACAAATTTAGAAACTATATGAATTTTTTTGTTTCAATTAGAATGCATATTCTATTTTTTTGAATTAAATTATAATTTTATGAAATTATAATAGTCATCATAGTATCTAGTTTTCTGTAACTTTTCACATCAATTATTTTTAGCCCAGACTCTACCATTAAATATGAAACTGGTTCTGCCTTATGTTTTATCCTAAAAACGGCATAAATAAATATAATACATCAGTCAAATTAGAGATTCATCTTTAAAACAGTATTGTAATTATTACTCCTTGTAATATTTACACTAGAATAACTGTCAGGTGACAAAAACTGTTTTGTCTAGTACGAGGTTTTTTCCAGTAGTTTCAAAAATATCTTGGTCTGTTAGGAGGCTGGTCTACTGCGAGGTTTTGCTCTACACTAAATAATTGCGGCCTCTAAAAGCTCTAACCACAGAACACTAATAATAACAGTAGCTTTAAGATATACAATAAAATATAATAAATCATAAACTATGTATAACATGCATTGCGCTTCTTTTGATATGCATCATTTCAATATAAATTAGGTTTTAAGAACCATCTTGAGAGGACTGCAATTGGAAATTGCAGGTCAGGAATTAACCTGTGTGACTCTACTTCTATAATGTTTCTTGTATTTATTTTACTTTTAATATGAAGAGAATTATTACCACTCGCGTCATTAAACAATCTGCTATATTCTGGTGAGATACCTATTCTAATCTCCAAATTTCAGAAGACATTTATTTCAATTTCTTTCTGTGTAAGTAAGTTAGTGATTATTAGTAGAGATTGATTGCAATCTACAACGTCGAATGGTGTTTCGCAGGAAGGTTCGTTCCTGCGGTGTTCAGTGTTCTCCTATTTTGACATCTCCGATCGATCAACGAAATCCTTTTCAGTAGAAAGATATTTTCTTACTTCGATTGAAAGTAAATTAACAAAATCTAAGTATGGTAAGACATGGAATATCGTAAGACAATCTACCATCACCTTCAATCATGGAGTCTCTTCCCATTCTGGCTGCTTTTTAGAGTTCCTTGTTCAGCAACAAGGTATTGTACATTAATTAATTGTAGAGTTTTTCATACAGTTGTGTGTATATATTCATTAAAATTATAATATTGTAAATTTGTTAATCTGTAATGATATTAATTGATGAATAACTTATGTCTCACGGGAAAAAAATACCGTTAGGATGAATGTTGAAGATCCATCAGTAGGTATTCAGTTGCTAACTTTGAACTTACTTGATAATTCCACCATTTGCTCTTTTGAAGGCACTTCTGATAAACTAATCAAATTTGTCTAGATTCTTGGTATGTCATTTCAAGCACTTTTTAAAGATATTTTATTTGAAACTATACATTTGTTCTTAGGAAAGGCGTATTTCTATTGATTATTTGAAAGACGGACAACAATGTTTCAAAAGTATGAATTAAATTCAATCTCGTGTGCACTAGATAGTTTTCTATAATTGAAATCTTAGGAATAACTATTTGACGAAATTCTTGACGTGTCATTTTCTATAATTTAAGCATAGAAAATGCAGTTCATAACTCAAGAATTTTACTGTGGGTGATAACCTAACACTGAAAATTTGATTTTCCATCAACCTTCACTACTTAGTTTCTTTAAAGTTTTAAAGCCTTTGTCTTAAGGCGGGAAATATTGAGTTTGAAGCATTTTTATTATTAAGTAAATTATCTTAATCTGTTCAACTGTTGAAGTCAGCCATTTTTTATTTATTTAAACCTTTTGTTTCGTAGAGATAAGTGAATACATTTCATCTGCATTGAGTAATGGCTTTTGATACCGGAGACAAAATTATTACATTTGGATTAATAATGTAAATCTATAATTAAGCTTTTACTCTTCCATCAGTGAGTTCAGCCACCGGTGCTTGTGTCCCTTTTCGTCATATTCCTTGGTAAGTAACTGCATTCACGGAGTAGCTTTTCTGCATCCATGAGCTTGTCACAGACAGTGGTAGGTGACTTTGTTCATGGATTCTTTCTGACTGCTTCTTTCAGTCCCTTGTATTTAATTTCCTTTTGACATCAGAGATATGGCCTTTAGTTCCGAAGCAGACGTTAAACACCTACTAAATTAATTAATTGTACTCTATTATTTAGCTTTTTTCATTAAATTCTATAGGATTATTAGAAACTGAAGTAGATTTTGTAAGTAGTACAGGTTGGAGATTTATAATTAATTGTGTAATTCCATCCATCGTTCTTACTTTAAAATTTACTTTAAAAAAAAGTAATTTAATCATGGAATATTATGTATCAGACAATATGCTAAAACAATTTTCTGATTTTGAATGGTTATTTTCGATCCAAAAAGCTATTTGTTTGAAAATTATTTCTCTACCAGAAGTGGTCCATACAGGTGAAAAGGTAAGAAAAATAAAGTAATTTGTCTTTTATTTTTTAAACAGAACTATCAACCAAAGCACTACTAACATAATGACTAAACTTAACATATAAATTTAATATTATTGCTTCAAAATTAATATTATATCAAAGCTATTAAAAATGATTGATTTAATATGAACCTTACACGAATCGTTGATAAAATTAAATATAAATAAGTCTATTGGAATAAACTAATGGAATATATCATTGCAAGAGAGCTTTATAATAAAACTTAGATTAATTTACAACGTATATCTTTTATAAAGACTTAAAAATTACCTTCCCTTAAAATATGGAGATGTGTTTCATAAGAAATCTTAATTTATGTGAAATTCTAATACAGTTTTTATTTCTTTCAACAGAAGAGTAAGATTTACTGTACTCATGAGATTCATAATTACATTTTCAAGACATCAATTAAAAGACCCTCCCGCGCGAAAAAAACAGACCCGACAGAGGTTGAAAATAGCTAAAGTCACAAAATGGTCCACTGGTAAAGCAATAATTTTACAATTTAAAATCGGAAAACACTTTTGTTGTTTTCTCTAATTATCGGGTTGGGGAGTGAATTATCAGGCTACAAGAAGCAACTGCGCTATTTAGTTGATGTAACATTCTGTCTGAAATATCTATTTTTGGGTCTGATTTTCGCGCGGAAGGGTCTTAATTGTCACGTTTCACACAGACTGACTATATACTCTCACACAACATGTTAAGGTATATTTTAAATAGGAAAATTACATAGAAAGCTTTAAAAGTTAAAATCTACCTACTATCACAACTTATTGCAGCAATGGTATTTAAAGTAATTATGATTATGTAATTTGTACAAAGGATATTAGCCACAATGTTTTACATTTTTGTTGTTCAGTCTGAACTCTCTGTACATTATTCGAATCTTTTCTGTAAGTACCGTGTGCAATAAAAGTATTGAAGATCTTCCTTTAAACTTTAAAGGGGCAGTAAACCATATTTTTTATGTTTTTTTATTCATGTTCTAGTTTACTTTTATATTTATTTTACGTTAAAAGATCATCTAAATAATTGATGTGTGTTTATTTTAAACTAAAGTTATTGATTCAATTTTTGTTCGAAAACAACCGATTCACAAAACCATTAGAGCCGATGCGGAGAAAATAATTTACCAGCATAAAATAATATACAATTTATTCTGATTGTTCATTAAGTACCACAAACTGATTCTCGCAAGTAAATGGCTAGTGACACGAAAATGCCACTATTTTCAATAGTTAACTGCCCCCTTATATCACTAAAGCATTTTTACTCCGAGAGTCCAAAACTAATACTATTTTTCTCTCTCTATTGCAGTAGTTCTTTGCCCCCTCGAAGGATGGGTACCTTGATGTAGAGGTGGTCTCTGTCGCACACAGGGGGCAGCGTGAGCTTCACCTCGCCCCCGGCCTTCAACTCCACGTAGTTGTTTCTGAAGTGTCTAACGAGGGCGTCAACGGTGTGGAACATCTGGAATGGGAATGCAGAGTGTACACAGTCGTTAAAGTACGCAAAGAAATAATTAACGTGCAGTTTAATGTGAATAAAATATCGATATGAATTTGTTCCATTTAGAAGGGTAGCTACTTGGAAATTTCGGTCTTGTTTTGTAATGATTTTGTTAAAAAATTATAATAGAAAAGTTGGAATTATGAATAGTAAAATGTGTAGTGTATTTATTAAAAGCGAATTTATAACATTAACATAAGATAATATATGAACAGCAAAATTTATTATTCTGGAACAGAATTTTCTGGCCACCATTGAAAAAAAAAGCGAAACTCTTTTCATCAAATTGTCCTCACAATATAGTTAATCAATTAATCCAATCAAATTTTCTTTCGAGACCTTCTCCCAGTTTTTATATATTATTTACAGTAGAGCTCATCTATAGCTAGTGAATTTATAGTCCAGAGTAAGTGAACTAGCCTGAACAGTGAACAAATTTTCTTTAGTCAGCCATAAAATGGCCACTAGTTTTCTTTAATTTTAATTGGTAACCATGGTACCTGCAAGTATCATAGATACCAATAAAAATTAACTAGTGGCCATTTTATGGGAGACTTAATAAAATTTGCTCACTGTTCAGGCTAGTTCCTTACTCAGAACTTGAAGAAAGTTCTACTGTGCCAATGATTTGTGATTTTTGCCTCCATTAGAAATCTATTTCACAGGGTGGTGATCATGGAGAAGATATGGAGCAAGCACTCAAGAACAAAATAAACTGTATATCCTATTCACGTTATTATTCACTACTAGTTGTACCTTCTCGTGCCCCTTCTCCTTTCCTAGTGCAAAGCAGTCATCTTGTTTCCTCTGTCTCACACTGATGTTCTTCACCTCCCCCCGGTAGAGCAGGGAGAGGGTGAGGGGGTGGTCGGTGGAAGAGGGACGCAGCAGGAAGGAGCCGTCCGTACCAGCTGGGGGGAACAGATAAATAAATGATTAATCTAACATACAGAAGAATTCGCAGCAAACAATCTAAGTATATAGGATACACGAAATAGTTTGGAGAGAAAAGTAATTACTTAGTTTTCCTTTCAAATGGTTGTGACAATATGCTTTTAAGATCATAGATCCTGAAATTATAATAGAAGAGAATTAAAGAGTATTGAATTCGATACCATTTCATTTCGTCCATGATGTTAAACGCATATTGTCACAATCCTAGTCATCATTATAACTATGTTGACTAGCGACTAACAAATAGCCAATGTGTTTAACAGAATATCCCCTATAGCTAAAGTCTCAAGTTTTGATCCCCTCTAATGATGACTAGTCGCAACTTTATATCAAACTTCAAAATGAAATTCTGTAATTTGTACCTACACAATATGTAGTCACAAGTTAACATAGTTATAATGATGTACATTTTAAAGGAAAACGAAGTTTATTGCAATAAGTTAGTAGGAATTTGGTTATGACTAACTAGGTAGCTATGTTAAAGTACTATAATTTACAACGCCTATCGATTCAGCTAAAATTTGAAAACCTAATGCCCTTCAGTACAATTTTTTTCATTAATAATCTTAGAGTTCTAAAATTGGTATACATGTAGAACAAGGCAAAAAAAAATTATTTTGTTAGAGCTGAAGTTTGGATACAGCCAATAGAAAACGAATATTTTAATAGAAGACTAATATTTTATGGGTAACTTCAATGCTTCATAGCAGCTTCACCTTCACACTTAGAGAGACGAGAGAGAATTCATTTGAAAAAGGAAGAATTGCCTCACGATATAACTGATATAATAGAAATTGAAATTTTTGTTAAGAAGTTATTCAAAATAAACTTAGCTAGGTATATCTTTTCTAATTCAGATAACAGAAAAACCTCAAAGTTTAGCTAAAAGTATAGAACATAGAGCACTTTTTTTTCTCTCCTTCTAACGAGCTTTCCCATGAGTTTCTACAACAAAACTGACTGAGATATAGAGCGTTAATCATCCTGAAATATAAGTGTTCAGGAGAGACTGGAACATCTTCACCATCAGGTGACCTCTCTCTAGTCTAGAAGGATGCATTATTTATTAGACAAGCGACATATACTCCTCGTACAAATGTCAGTGCAATACTGACTTCCTATTGTAGCAGGGGTAATGGGCTTCCCCCAAATTAAAAACAACACTCCCTCTGGGGTGTGTGACGACAAATTCATTCCTAGCCTCCTCTCAACCCACACTGAACGCGCTACAGACAAGCTATGACTGCACTATTTTTTAGTGCATTTATACACCTGTGAATTCTAGGCGAATAAATTGTTTTTTGACATTTTTTTCAATATTTGACTTCTGAAAGGTACTGATCTCCTTAACCATTAAATTATCAATAGAGGCAAACTCCAATAAATATTCATTGGATTATTTATTGATAATAACAGAGATAACTACTAGAAAGATGACACCAACTGAAGGGTTTACCTTCCATTAGTAACTATAAAGTTTACCTTCTTTTAGCAGAGTGACTGCCTCTTGTCGACTAGCCATGAAGAAGTAGTCCTTGGTGAGCAGACTCTTGTAGAGGGGACTGATGGAGACCCTCTCTCCATTGGAGAACGTCACGCTCTCACTCAGGGAGGTGGGGGTGGGGGGGAGAGGCACACTTTGGAGGGGGGAGGGACTGCTCACTGGGGGGTCAGGAGTGTATTTTGACAGTTGAGAAGCTATCTGAAAAAAAGTGGTAGTAGGTTATTTTTTAAACAGAGTGAAAATTTCATCGATTAAATTATTTTAGAAAAGAGTTTTTCATAAAATATATTCGAAGGTAATTTGAAATATGAATATTTGAAATAAAAAATATGAAATATGCAGAGAGTGTGGCACAAAGGTTTGTTTCAGCTTTTTATGCTACAACTCAATTTGTAATCATATCGGTAAAGACTTTGTCGCTTAGGCTGTTCATCACTAGGGTTGTCACGGTATGCTTTTATTATCATAGACCCATAAAATATCATAGACGGAGAGAATTAAAGAGTATTGAATGCTTCTAAACCCGCGGTATATAGTATTCGATACCATTCCATTTCGTTTCGTCTATATGATTTAAAAGCATATTGTCAAAAGTTCACAACCCTATTCATATGGAAAGTGTTTATATAGTATATCTGTGACGGCTTTTTCATATTCAAATTTGAAAATATTCACTCTGTACAATTAGGTGAACAAAACAATTATATAAGTATTAGGAAATAATGATGAAGTCCTAAAGTTACTAATACAGAAAACGGTGGAAGGACATTCGAGAGAACCTACCAACTTACCAAGGTCCTAAATAATAAAAAATCTGAATACATTATTTCTGAGAGATGAGTGGAGCATGTTAAACCCTACAACTACAATTTCTATAATTATTTGAAATTTTATGATTTTTATCGTCATTTAATTATTTTTGTTCATTATTGAATTTGCAATAATGGTTTATTCAACTGATTCGCCCTGTCTTAAGACTCTTAACTGAAGCTCGCTATCGTACGTTTCGCTGAAATGAACAAGACGTAACACCCCGGGGAGAGCTGCGACTGTGGAAATTTGTCAGGGGCACAGAAAAATCACACAGTCAATGAAAATTTCGTAATTCACTTTCCTACCCTCTGAAGTGATTATATAAATCTAACATTAGAAATTTAGAATCCGTTCATTATTGAAGATGAAGAACAAACTTAAGTGCAAGTGCAAATCGAGTCCATACATACAGAATTAAAATTTTGACAATCATAGGACGCGTAAAATCACCAACAACAATCAGAGGGTGTTCTTAGGCTGCGCTCCTAGCGGGTCGCATCAACAATAGAATAATTTGGTACTATACACACTGAAACAACTCTATTGAGAAATACATAAATAAAATACATAATACACATTAAAAGAATGGAAAGTAGATTTTACAAGTGTACTTTTTCAAGTCCTTTTTTAAGTTCCTACTACCTCATTGTGGAGAGGGGATCTTCTATCCCTTGTAGGAGAGGAGGCCTCCAAACCATCCTCTGAAGTGTGGGAGGCGCGTCTCTGGTGCTGGAATTTGTAGGGACTGCGGGCAGGTTTGGCAGGACGGGACATGGGTGTGGGACTGGTGGAAGCTGAAAAAAGAGCTAACATTAAAACTTGAAACTGATGAAAGAAGAGAAGAATTAAGCAATATTTTGACTTGTTACTTAATTAAGTTAATTTACCACAAAATGGGTGTTTTTAATTACCATATATTCCATATTATGCAAAATTTTGGAGGGCTATGTTTCAATTGGTGCTAGATAATTTAACCGCTGCAGCAGTTGTCTGCGTTGCAGAAACGGCGTTGCGTTTCTGCAACGCCGAGTTAAAAAAGCTCTTTTTATCATTTTTCTCTGGTTATTATTAGGTTATCATTTTCTCTGGTTATTATTAGGTTATCATTTTCTCTGGTTATTATTAGGTTATCATTTTCTCTGGTTATTATTAGGTTATCATTTTCTCTGGTTATTATTAGGTTACCATTTTCTCTGGTCATGATAAGGAAAAAAGTAATTTGGCGTGATTGGGTATGTTCTGAATTATCGAACAGTTTCATATTTTCGATCATCAACAAATAACGAGTTAACCCTTTCGAGTCTCCTGGGACACCTTTGTCCCGCAGAATTGTTCATAAATTTATTCTCTTTCTTCTATTTAGACTGATATACATTGTCGATAAATCGTAAGTATTGATTTTTTGTAAGTATATATGTGAGATCCAATAGTACAGAGAATTTTATTAATTATGCTCAAATAATGAAATATAATTGATTTTTCTCATTCTAGGACTCGGGTGTCCCAAGAGGCTTTTTCAAAGATCGAACTTGGGACACATGTTTCCGAACAGACTTTCATTTCTATAAATGATCATTTTTTTACAGTCTGCTGGGACATAAGTGTCTTAGGTAGGAGACTGGGACTGAAATGTCTGTTGGGACACCAGTGTCCCATAGCTAAAATTCTATAATTATATGTAATTTCACTAATTTTTCAATTAAGTTCCATTGATACATGTCCAATGATTATAATATACACAAGTTTTTTGAGCTGTAAATCAAATACGCGAAAGCCGACTCGAAAGGGTTAAAATGTCATATTAATTATATACTTTTTCTTATATGATCGAATATGTGCAACTGTCCAATAATTCATAACTTACCTAACTATTACAACTCTATCACAATTGCCAGGGACCCTTGTTACGTGGGTTTAAAATTATAACCATTGTAGACAACTATTTCTCATTTTCTATTTTCGTTTAAAATTCTGCTCGTATTTTAGTAGGGAACTGAGCTACTCTGCTACTTTTTCCACGAGAATAGAAGAAAAACGATGTAATAATTATTTATTTCAATTGGTATCCATGATACTTGCAGGTATTATGAATACTATTTTTTTAAGTTATGTATAATTAATTAAATTGTTTTTATCATATGTAATCGGAAATGTGGTACCGTCCAATAACTCGGAACTCACCCAATGCATCTCTTGGAAATGCATTATATACATAATTAGGGTTGGCGCAGTGCATTTTGTCGTAACTATTGCACGGAGCGGGAAACATTCGCAGGAAATACCGACCTGTCGGGCCACCACTCACACCAAAAATAATCACGTGAACAAATTCTACAGAAATTGGTTCTACAGTAAAACTCCTGAGTTATGAAGGACCTGAGTTATGAAATGCACCTGATTTATGGAGCATTTTTTCAAATAAATTATAGAAAACGATATATATACGTCAAATTTTTTGTCTTAGTTATCCCTCAATGACTATAGTTTTCTCCAAAATTTCAATCATAGAAAACTATCAGTGCACCTGAGATATTAAGTGGCTCTGAGTTATGAATCAATCATACTTCATAATCAGGAGTCTCACCGTACATTTATAAATGCAGGTATATGAATTCTTAGTTATATTATTTAATTGAAACAAAGAAAATGTAAATTATTAAAAAAAAATCCTATTTGATAAAACTATTACTATTTTAAATACTTTAGATTTACATCATTATTAATAGTATGCGAAATGTACATAAAATAGCGCAATAGCGATTTATAATAGCTTGTTATAATAACTAATATCATTTTAAAGTAGCAATTTGTTCTTTCCGGTACCTAGGGTAACATATCACAGCTATAATTTTTTCTATTTATTGCAATATTGTTACTGTATGGTAGTTATTTAACTTATTTAGAGTTAAATATTCAGTTTTAGAGTTAAAAGTTATATTAATATATATTCAGTTATATATAGAGTACGGAGCACCTTCTACATAGTAGCTTATCGGACGCATTCTGTACCAGCGATTAGGGGTTAAATAATTATTTCCGGTGAAAATGGAGTCGTATTCCAACGTTGATAAACATGTTATATATTTAAATAAACAATACTCATGATATAAATCACTAAGGGAGAATGTATATACCTATATAAGGTTATACAAAAGAAAGTAAATAAAAATGAATATTTACTTTTTCAACAGCCCCGTACAATTAAGGTAAGTTACGAATTATTGGTCAGTTCCACATCTTCGGTCATGTTAGAAGAAACGATACAATAATAACATAATATGCTCTTAAATCATAGATCCCAAAAATATTATAGACGGGGAGAATTGAAGAGTATTGAATCGTTCTAAACCAGCGATATAAGGTATTCGATACCATTTTTAATCTATGATATTCTTGGGATCTATAATTTTGAGAGCATATTGTCCCAGCCCTGGTAATTATTAATAAAAATCACTATAGAAACGTCATTTATTTGTTAATAAAATATAATTAATCACAAAATAGAATAGACATAATAAATACATTTTAACATATATAATGTTGTTACTAACAAAAGAAATTAACAAATCATTCCGGCAAAAGTCAACAAACTTGCTAAATAATTCAGTGGCGGATAAATGATCGTGAATGGCAAGCTATGTGCTCATCTGGCGAATAACTGATCCATGACTAAAACTGTGATTAGAGACACTGTTTCTTATATGGAAGTTCATAAAAAAAAACAGAATATAGATAACAATAGAGAATGAATTGAATGTCTGTGATAAAAACAATCTGAGATTTTCTCTTATAATTGTACATTAAAAAGTATTAAATGTAAAACTTTCCATGTAAAAAAAATACAAGACACACGTTTGATATTTAAATGAATAATTGAAAAAAATTGTATTACAGCGACTTTTTTTCTGTCCAATGAATGATTGAATTACTGTGATGATGTACTATCAGAGAACAGAGTCACGAATATTCAATCCTATCTCTATTATGGCGGACATTCAATCGCTCAGAACAGTTCCACAGAAGCATTTCCGGAGAGAGAAGTTAAGCACTTTACTGCCTAAATATGGAGCAAAAACAGGTAAGAATAACATAAGAGATGAAGTTTATATAAGAGTTTGAATGGACTTATCATAGATAAACAATTAGTGATTTGTCTGCAGAATTTAAGACACCTACACTCTCCAGAAACTTGATTCTATAAGCCTTAAGTAATCTGAACTATGACAGACAAAGGATGAACATTCCAATAATTCGATATAAAATATCAATTCTATACTAATGATTGTTACGAAAATACGGTTATTGTTATTATAGTTTAAATTAATGGCTTCTTTGTTGGTATCATTTACATGCTATCTAGTGAGGTTTATATGCAATTAATGAAAACAATATAATATTGTGTTTAAAAAAAGTGTTTTGATCGGAACAAATTACAGTGCCGATGTAGATAGAGGTTGTTGGCCCTATATTTGTAAAACCATAAAAAGTTAAGCAAAAAAAGGAGGTCTAAAATAATTTGGGTAGCACGCGGATGTAAAACTGGACTGACATGAAAATCTTAGCAATTTAGCAAAAACTAACTCTGTTGCATTAGGTAAAGGAATGATTTATTACTCAAAGATGAACTAAAATTAAGTTGGGCACGGGATGAAGTTTACAGAAAATATTTTATAAACTATAGCTATGTTACAAGTGATATTAAAAATTTATAATGAACTTTTAAATATGTGAACTGTAATTATCACAATTTCTTTTCACCCATGCAATAATTGGTAAATAAAGATTTTTGCGATGACTCATCAAGATTTTACCTGTTTGGACATCACAGTAGAGTTGACTTTCTACCAAATCATATCCATCTTCCGAGATATTCTTTGGAGGTTTGGAACTAGGTAACAGAGTGGAGGAAATGGAGGCATGCGGTGCACTACCTAGTCTGCTCATAGCCTCCAGGCGTTGAGAACTGTGAAGAAATGACCGCTGTGGAGGGGGAACTAGTGAACATCTTCCCTGGTCATCTTCAGGAAAAGAACCTTGCAACGAGAGCTTGGATATTGACGTAATGGAAAGTTCACCTTCGACATTTGAAACACGTAGAGGTGAATGTTCTTTGAAATAGTCATCTTGCTCATCTTCTATTATGGCATTTCCATGTAGAAAGGATGTCTTCTTTTCTAGAGAGGTATCTAAATGTCCACTGGTTGCTTTTGTGGAGGAGAACTCTAAGGTGCTGTACGAGTGTTCATCAGTTTGTATTTCATAACAGGAGTACTTCGCATTGGGTAATTCATTCTTGTCGATTTCAAGGTAGTCTCCTATGTCCAGCAAACGTTCTCGAATACTATCAATAGAATCATAGATGTTTTCAGTCAAAGAACTGCAAGATTTTG
The DNA here is from genome assembly GCA_947561585.1 of Caprella mutica. Taxonomy (NCBI): domain Eukaryota; kingdom Metazoa; phylum Arthropoda; class Malacostraca; order Amphipoda; family Caprellidae; genus Caprella; species Caprella mutica. The sequence goes on from CANNZV010000890.1 coordinate 186,900, forward strand.
CGGCGTTTATCAAAGAACTTTGCATAATCAACGTAGGATTACTTACAGAAACATTTAACGATTCATCTGCATTACCCAGCAAATCGTCACAGGACCAAGAAAATGGTTCTGCACGAAAAATTCCTGTTCCAGAGGACGAATCAGTGGAATTAGATTTACTGCTGTCCTTTTGAAAACATTTACGAACATCTCTGTAGGAACGACTGACAGCACCATTGTCACGGTCAAAAATTCTATTGGATCTCACGGTGTTGAAGTGTTGACGAACTTTTGAGGAATTGTTCAGAACGCTACTTTTGGTATAGGATGAAGTGGAGTGACAAGCGTCCACTCTAAGTTTAGCAACCACCTCTTTTATCCTTGGGGAAAGGTTATCATTGTGTAAAGTGAAGGCAGAACCAGAACTGTCATCACAAGAGGTTGTTCTACTCATGTCTTTCTTATCTGGGTAGTCGCTGTCACTGTTATAGCCTCCATCTGAAGATGTCTCGTTAATTTCGACATCACTCTCTTCACCAGATACGACGAACCTATCCTGTCGTTTGAAGTAGTTGCTCTCCTTAGAACTCGTAACTATCAGGTACTCTGGCAGATTCCTTGGCGTATCGTACGGAGGATGGAGAGCTTTCCTGTGCCTCAACTTAGAGAGGAAACTACTCTCCTGTACCAAATAGGCAACTTCGTGCGGCACAGGCACAGGTCTACCCTTGGGTACGGCGTAGTGGGAGTTTTTGTAAGCCTTAGACCTATGAGGAACGTAAACCTTTCGGATGACACGAGAGCGAATGTGGTGAGGCAAACGAATTTGAGGACTAGGTTGACATTTATACTCTGGATTCACCTCTAATGTTTTCATAATCGTTTCTAAATCTTCTATGGTTGACTGCTTGGAAAAGCCAGATCGGTGTCGAGAAAGTTTGAACCACCTTCTTGCGCGACCTCCAAATGATTGCAACTTATCATCTTCAGATTGCGAAGAAGTGTTCAACTTGTAGTAAGATTTTCCAGATTCAACACCATTTCCGGAGGCCTTTCTTTTTTTAGCACCAGGGAGAAATTCCTTCATAAACATTTTATAACAATTTCATCCAGATTCCAGACACACAACAAATATTACAGAATTTTGACGAACTGATTTTTATCACTAAATAAAATTCATTATCACACTGATAAACACAAATTAAATCCTTTCACTAATTTAGTGGAAACCATTTTACATATTATTTATTAAAAGTTTTCTTTCAACATGGATGTATACAATAATATTATTCTCTCAGAACATGACTCATTATTTGCGTACACAGTTACTCCCGTAAGTATCAGTGTTACGATAAATAACCGGTAAAGTGGGAGGAGCCAAAGACACTCACAACCGCGCACAACAACAGGCAGATTATTTCTGAACCTGTCTTCAAATAGACAAACGACAGGTACACGAGTGAAAATGGGTCATGACGTACATCCATTGATGAAAAAATTCACATCTTGGATAAATTAGGGATAATGTTATCAATTTATCTTGGCAAGAGTTGAATGCACGTAGCTATTTAGTAACGGTATTCCCATGTTTCCAAGTAAGGGCATAGGAGTGACCAATGCAGGTCAAGAGAGTCAGGCAATGGGGCTAAAAAATGCATGCTGCTAACTTGTAATATGAAACAGTCAGTTGGTTTGTTCCTAAAACTAACGTCTCATACGACGACTCTATCGGGATTTATGACTTTAACATCTCATTTATGACTTTAACTACTCTGTCCTTTCTCCATTCATAAATTAATTTATAATAACCTGTGTTTAAATCAATCAAAATATATATGAAGATGCTAATTTCACAAATTAATTTTCAAATTTCCTATTATTCAATTAGCAATTTGTAGTTGTGTACCCAAACCAATTTAAACTTCCTATTAATTGATCTTCGTTTAATCTGATAATATTATTAATATATTAATTTTTTTTCACAAATTTGAATGACGATATAATTTAGTTTTACTACAATTTAGTTTTACCACTATGGAGGAAGTCATAGTAATTTTTTTCAATAGTGAACTTCATTCATTCATTGTTGATTCGATGCTAGAAGTGATTCTCTGTTGAAATTCACTTAGAATATTAATGCCTGTAGTTTTTATTATTTAAGTGGGGTGATAGTACTCAGACTAATTCAATAGTTATTAAAGAAAGGGACAGATAGAGTACAATTCCTTTAGCCCTTAAAAGACTGACTGTGGAGTTTAAGCTCGACAAACCGAATTCATTCAATATAATAACGCTATTCCCATCAATCTTGGGAAAATATAATTTTGCACAGTACATATATACGATAAAAGCTATGAACTGACAAAAAATCATATAATTCGAGCAGCTAGTTTCCTAAATATCATTGTGTAACGAATCCTCTCAAATTTTGTCAGTCTAATTAGGGTTAATGCAACGATTTTAATTACTAGTTTGAAACAGGATAAAAGATCGGTAAACAAAACAACACGACACGTTATAAACCTAGAGCTCTACCTATTTATATTTTTGAAGAAAACTAAAATATTTTAAAGGAAGTTTATTGGATGGAAATAATTTAGTTTGCCGATGTTGAAAAAAAAAAGTTTGATATAAAAAAAAAAAAGATGATACAGCACATTTATAAATCTTAGTCGATTGGTTTGGTAATATAGGTAACTTTAACACTTTTCTACAATATCCTAATTATATTAATTCAAACAATCAATGGATGCATGAAGACAAAAAGCAATGGAGAACAAAGTTATGTGAAAGTTATTTAGAATACGGCATCATTTTACTGCAAATCACATGAAATTTTATAGCCTATATTTGTTTCGATATGATGATAAATATTTTCAAACTCATTACACTTAAATAACTATTTTTTACTTCAGAGTTGCTAATTTAAAGACCAAAGAAAAAAAATTTACGTTTTTTTTCGAATTTCAAATGACCGGGTAAGGGCCTTTTCACACATGTCAGTGATCCGTCCGAGACGTCCCCGGTCAGTGATTTTTTATTACTGAGAGGAGCCGGTACTGTGTGAATATGTCCGTTGAAATTGAAGTAACGATATATTTTTCACTGACACTGAATCACTGAGAGGAGACGGACCGGACGGATCCCTGACATGTGTGAGGACGGATCCCCTAAGTTAATCATTGACAAAATAAACGAAGCTCAAAAATACTACAATGTTAGTATATTGCTGGTTGACGGAGTGGTACAGATATATACCACTGTTAATATTTTAAACCCGAATTAAATGGTGACGATGTGTAGTACATTTATACCACTGTTTTTATCATACAGACAATATCAATAGGTACACACAGAGATACTCAGCTCTTCTTGCTATCGTCGGACATGTCATACAGAAACAATAACAAAAACTCGTAATTTTGGAGAAGTCAGTCAGCATAGACTGCGTTTTGAGCATACGTGATAACAAAGAAATAGCTAGCCATAGCCCGCACTAATTGATGAACTTAAAACTTGAGTTGTTCTCCGTGATTTTAATTGTCTATAAAGTATAAATGTCAGTGAAAATAATGCAACATATTTTAGATCTACTTAGTTTTATATCATTTTTGATCAAGTAGGCCTCTGAAGCCCGGGTGAAGAACAACCGCTGATTTTTGCGTCACACTAGAAACATAACATCAGTTACAGGAATATTAGCTCTGTGTGAGTGTGAATCAAAATGTGACGCACCAGCACATGTATTTCACACTAGATCTAGTTTCAGCATGGTAATAAAATGCTATAAAACTAAGTAAAAACAAAATACGTTTAATTATTTTCATTGTTTTCACATGAATACGTCCTAGACTATTAAAATCCCGGATTTCCAGCAACTGAAATCTATATTCCCTCCTTACCATACCTCTAAGGCACTCTGGTTGTTCCAGGGTTAAAATAAAAACAAATATCTACAAGCGATCACCAAGAAGAGGAAAGTTATTTTATACCAAGTCAGCAGCTCTAAATAAGCATCTTTTAAATCATAGAGGCGATGTGCACGAATAAAGAACAGACAGAGTAATAGAGAAAAAATTTGATGTAGAGTCCTGTGTAAGAGAACTATCCTGCATAGTGAACAAATTTAGTTTTCTAAAATTGGTGGCCATTCACCGCAGACTAAAGAAAATTTGTTCACTATACGGAGTAGTTAGTTCATTACTCAGGACTCTTCATTCACTATAGAGGAGTTCTACTGTATCAATTAGAATGATGATTCAAGATGTAGGTATATTGTGTAGCTACTCACTATTTGGGGCCAGGATGTTGCGAGGGGGTAAGTCTGGAGGGGGCCCTGAGGAACATGTCACCATTAGTATTGCATTAAATAAAGGCAAACTAAAGGTGCTGCTTTAGAGGAAAACTTTTAAAGACAGAATTAAAACGTATGAACTAGGTAGGTATGTTTGCAATTATTTTATCCTAATTATCAAGCAGTTTACAGATATTGGATTATTGTTCATAAGCTGTTTATTTACAATATGCATTTATTTAATTAATATTAGGAGAAATTATTATTTGGATTAATTAATATTAACTCAGGATTGATGAACAGTTGCATCAGAAATAGAACTCAATATTTCTGATATGGTGAATGATATTAACGATGAATTAATGACTGAATTATTAATTTCTTCAGTCAACAAAATTAGAGAAACCCAATGCCATAGATAGTTTGTATATTAAGATTAAGTTCTGCGTTATCGGACATTTCCACATTTTCGATCAAAGAAGGAAAGTATAAAATACTATCTATTTAACTTGAATATATTGTATCTTACATGGTCGAAAATGTGGATTGGTCCAATAACTCCATACTAGACAAGGCATATCTCACCTGATGGTATCATTTGCATTTGGCCCCTCATTGCAGTTGCCTGTGATTTGAAAAGAGAGGTAATTATTAAATTAAATATTTCATAAAATATTAGATAACAAATGAAAATAACTAAATCCAGTAGACAATATTTGAAAAATATACATAATTTTTTTAATGTAGCGCTTGTGTAGCGCTTCAGATCAACGCCGAAATTCTTTATTAATTTTGGAGGGTTATCAACTATATGAAGTTCAGGATGGTAAGTTTCTGTAGAATTGCATTATTGCGGTTATATTGGGAGAGAAATTGCTCTAACCGATTATTTGTTTGAGGGTCAGGGCAGAGTCTTTGTAATTTCGGGTATGTTTGAATAGAAAAGGAACACAAGCACCGGTGGCTGCCCTCACGGGTGGAAGAGGAAAATGAAGAGGTGATAGTAAATGAAGCCTAGAAGTCTACCTAACACAAAATCTAAGACCTCGTAGTTGAAAAGCATAACCTTAGCGCTATCCTCTAAAACTGCAAGTAGCGTTAAAAAAATGATAAACATGGTATAAATGAGAAAAATTACAAAAGTTCAGAGCTCAATAGCCTCTTTCATTCACCACAGACAGCTTCAGGATAGAGCCCCAGGGCCGGCAGGGGTGGTGAACGAACCACTGACCCGCGGACCACAAAGTGACCCATCATCCCCTTTTCATCACTTTTTTATATTTGTACAATGATGACTAATGTTCACTTGTGCTACTATGAGAAGAGCTTTCCAGCAACTAACCGTACCTCTCTTGAGGATGCCAGTGTCAAAGTTATCGTTCAAACCTTAAACGAAGAGTTTTGGTACAACATTTGGTAGATTTTGACAATTTCCAGGTAGATTTGAAATAAATGTATATCACATTATTCGTTTTTATCATAATAATGATACTTTTTCTACAGGGTGATCATAAGTAGAGGGTGGTGAACAAGCTCTTGCGCAAGATAGGAAATTGATAAGAGATATCAAAATAGGTTTGTTTACCCAATATTTTTTCAGTTATAATAAAGAAACAATCGCATATTATAAAGATCTAAAGTAAATCATTCTTTAACAAAAAACATCCATTATCCCCCATTTTTTTCAATACATTATTTTTGCACCCGTTTTCTGACTGCTTTCCTTTTTTCATCTTCGCATCACGTCAGGGTTAGATTTCAAGAAATCCACATCATGCGTTTTTCGTTCTCTTAATTGATTCAGATTAGCAGGTGAGGAGGAGCATACATCATTTTACAATTAACTCCACAAGAAAAAATTGCAAGCAGTTAAATCTGATCTCATGAGCCAATCAATTACATGACCCTTGGAAATGAGTAGGATGTTTGAAAACTTTTCTCAGTCGTTCTTTAACAGCAAGTGTCCTGTGTACTGAGCACCATCCTGCATCCACCATATTAGATTCAGGATTAGCTCCATAAATATGTCGTAGTAACGGAAATATCCACTGATTCGACATAAGGGTTCTAGAAATGATGTTAATTTATCGGTGATAAAACTTATTCTTTTGATAAACAAGGTTTGGAATAAGCTCACACAAGAGATTTTTCACTACACTCTACTTATGATCACCCTGTAGAAAAACTATTAGGAATAGGAAAACAGACTGACAATGTGGTTATAGCTGACAAAATTATGCATTAGCCTAAGAAAACCACACGAAAACCCGGCATTTTTTGTTTAAGTTACGACGATTTTAATTAATTAAATTTGTATTAAGCTCCGTACAGAGTGACAAACCTGTCCAGGGGTTTGAGAAAATATTGGTTTCTATTTTTGACTGTTAATTTTATTTTAAATAGAAAATTATCCTTTGGCGTTTACCAATGAATGTGAAAATATCAAATGAAGGTTTGAGCTAAAACTATTTTATAATAATTTTAGAGAGGACTGGTGGGGCCGCACCAGCTTCTACGTTAGTGAGCGAGCTTTTGAGGGTTAGGTTACTAGGTTAGGGCTAAAGTAAATTTGTGACCCACTTTTCTTTTAAATTAAGATATCAAAAGTGACCCGGTCAATTGAAAAGGTTCGCCACTCCTGCGCGGCCAGGGGGCTGCAGGCACTTAAGCAACAATCAATGACTTACATTTGTAACTGGTTCAATGGGCTCGTACATATTGTTGCAATCATCATCCTGCAGAGTAAGAATGAAAGTTAAAGAAACTTCATCTATAATTTCAACTTCTAACCAAATACCAAACTTTGAGAAAATACATTAAATAACATCTATAGCGCTGCATTTTTTGTGTATCTATATGCTTGTATATCTAACATATAAATAAAAATTATTAAATTTTATTAAATAGTTAATATATCACAATATATATTTGATAGCTATATATGTATAATGTGATTGAACCTATTGTACCTTCAAAATAGGCTAAAATCACTGGATATTAAGACCTAGCTTTTCAATAATTGTCCTAGCAGCCAATATTTACTGAACTGTGTATATTTACATTTCTGTCCACTGCCAAAAAATAATAGCCATTTATTTACATACTTTCATTTCCTGCTAATAGATAAACAATTATTAATTCAGTCATTGACAGAAGATATACCTGAAGCTAAGAACATAACTGAAACTACCTCTTGAGTATTTCTCAATCCCAATAAATCTGACAGTCTAGTAGCTAGCATTCTCAAACGCTAGCTACAGAAAGTAGCTACACAAAAAATTGGGGACTAGCGATGTGCGTTCGATTTCACTTTGAAGTATTATTAATTATTACTCTGTAGCTACCTACATGTGAATCTAAAATAGTCAATTTACTAAATTCAGAATGGAATTTAATTTAAAAATTATCCCAATTTGAATTAAACTTGATAGTAGTTAAACATTAACTAGTTAATTAAATAAATTCACTGTAGCTATAGCTAGTTCAAGGGGTTCAAACAAGTTATACCTGAATAATTCCTTTCAATTAATTATCCAGGTATGACTTGTTGGAAATTAACTTGGCTTCATTTAATTTAGTGAAAAATAATAAAATGAAATAAGGAGAATCCTTTCTAACAATTATTACCTGCTGTGAGGGCACATTTATCTCATCGGCGTCTAGGTAGTCCTGATCGCTGGGCTCTCGGTAGTTGGGTTTGTTTGGCTCTAGGTAGTTGGGTTTGTTTGGCTCTCGGTAGTTGGGTTTGTTTGGCTCTCGGTAGTTGGGTTTGTTTGGCTCTCGGTAGTTGGGTTTGTTTGGCTCTCGGTAGTTGGGTTTGTTGGGCTCTAGGTAGTCTGGTTCGTTGGGCTCTAGGTATTCCGGTTCGTTGGGGTCTACGTAGTCTGGTTCGTTGGGGTCTACGTAGTCCGGTTCGCTGAGCTCACAGGGCTGCAAATAATTATCTTGATCTGAAATAAAGCAGTATTGAGAATATTTGAGAAACACCCTTATAAATAAAAGATTTGAGGGGAGCTTAATTGAAAATCTTCTGCAATTAACTATGGAATTTACTAACTCAGTTAGACTCAGCAATTAATTTTGCTTTGTTTTGTTTAAAAAGATAATATTTTTCCATTAAAAATAAGAAGGATAATAATTATGTATCCACAGTGCATTATTATTATTTCTAATTTGATAAATACTAGCTAGCTATTACCTTCAACAAGATTTTTTGGAATATCAGGGACATTTCGGAGAGAGTATCCGCCAACGTGATTTGGAATGGGAGGCGTAGGAGGGAGGGGCTTCTCTCCCCCAAACTTCTTATTATCCTGCTTCAGCCAGGTAGGTTTAGAGGGTAGGGGAGGAGTATTTGCCGCCCCTCGGTTAGTTTGTGGTGTTTTGAATTGCGGAGATGGTCCAGGATGGTGTGACGGCGGCACCTGGAGGATGAGGAAAGAAGTTCCTAGAGAGAAATAAATGAATATGAAGAAAGGTAGCGTGAAAAGGGTGCAAAATCCAAGACACACGACACTCACTAAAAAAGGACACTGACAGTTATTTCCATGTCAAGCTGACTTAATAGATATAGCAAGCTATAAGAATTTTTATCTAGTACAAGTTTTGAAGCAATTTGCAAGCAATTCCGCTATACATAATACATTATTTATACAAATGAGATATAAAATATAATACCTACATTGTAATTTTAATTTACTCACTCTTTTGATGGTTACAGGTTCCTCATCTGATTCTGATTCTGAAAAGTATGAATCTTCTGACTGATTTCCAGGGGATCTGCAAATAATAATAAACAATTTATATTAACACACTGAATGGACAATATTGGAACATTTTTTCTTAATCAGTGGTGTGTTTAAAAAATAATTACAATTGGTTCATTCCTACGTTTAGGCTATTTAATAAATTTAAAGTTAAGTTACAATAGCTACTTAACTGCTGAGAGCGATATTTCTGCCAGAAGAATTCATACCCTGAGAAGAAGAAGAAAAAAATTAACAAAAAGATTAAAAAAACAGAAGATATATAAATTAACAAGTCAATTAATGAAAGCTCAAAATTGATATATAACTTTGTAAAAATATTAATATCTATATACCTATATTCGTGGAAAATTTACTCTTGATATTTTAGCAAATTAAAAAGAACATAATTTTAATTTTAAAATAATAAAATTCCTTTGACAGCATGGTGCTAGGACAATTCGTCGCCGATTGAAAATAGAAGAGATATAATTATAACTTTTTGAAAAATACTAGTAGCTAATTAATTATTTTAGTATAATATAATTTTCACTGAGCTGGTTATTTTCGCAGATAAAAAAAAAATTCAAATTTAAACAAAAAGATAATATTTTAAATGCTCATGTAGACAATATAGAAAAACAAATGATTAACTAACATTGTTATATTATAGCAAAGAAAATGTTAACATTCTTGTATAAAATCACTGAAACAAAACTAAACTGTAACACAATGTTAATCGTTTCTGTTTGTTGGCAGTAGCTACAAACAATTAATTTATTATTGCAATGCCAATTTTAAAACAAAAAAGTAACAAATTATGTTGAAAATTTGCAAAATCTAGGCAACAATATTTCAGATTTGAGATATGAAAATTAACAAAATTTAGTCAATTTTTATATTGTGAGCAACTGCTTTCAAAAATACAAATTGAGCTAAGCGAAATAGCTCCTTTTTAACTCTTTGAGCTGGAAGACCGTCCATCATTTAGCATTAGAAGTAGCAGTGTGTCAGAGAAGGGTGATGTCTTGGCTAGTAGTCTCATACTGGTGGTATAATATACAATCATTTCAACTTTCGTAAAACGAAAGTTTTCTTTCGCAAGACGAAAGTTTATTTTTGTAAAACGAACATTTCCTTTCGATAAACTAAATTTATTTGTAGATTGACAAATTAATATTTTCGTTTCTGAGTAGCTATATAAGGAGGTGCGTCTCCTGTAGCTCTTCAGATTCATGCCTCGTTTCAAGTACACCATAAAACATTAATTAGTGTAGACTTGGTGGGAGGAGGTGGTTCGGGCCCGTCTTCCAGCTCAAAGAGATAAAAAGGAGCTATTTCACTTAGCTCAATTTGCATTTTATCTCTTCTTCGCTGGAAGACAGTCCCTCATTTAGCCTTCCCATACCCCAGTGCCTGTAAAGGCTTTTATCGGAGGTGGCAAGTATACACTTCATAGACTAGTTGAGCCAAGAGTGTTTGAATAAACATAAGTAAACTGTTGAGTTTGCTGAGATAAAAAGGATATTAATCATTCAAGGTTTCCATTAAACATTTATTGAACCTTTCCAAAGAAATTAATGAAATCTTTAACACATATATGAATATTACATATAACAATAAATCAATAACGAGAACTTCAAAACATAGTATCACATGAACAGAAGTTTATATAATGTGTCTACTGGCAACTACGTTTCCATTCGTAGAGGTAGCCTTAGTTTCCACTAGGTATTTATTTATAAATACATTCATCGATGTCCAAAATCCCATATCAATAATGGATTTGGTTTGAACACCTCCTGCGAAGGCTAAAGGAAATCCAACTTTCCTTAGTTCATGAGCTGATCCTTTCCCCGATTTATCCAGGACACTTATAGCCTTAGCCAACCAATAGGATAGACGTCCACTTTTAAGTGGCTTTCCAGATATCGGGTGAACAAATAAGAAATTGTCGTTATTTTTATTATTTGAGTTCTTCATGTACTTTCTTAACGCATTCCACAGACAGAGTGGATGAGGACCGCCAATTCTTGGAAAGCGGATAGGTGGAGGAACCCTGTCTAAGGTTTGGTTTTTGAAAAGGAATTGAGGTTTAGTTGTCATTTCAACTGAATTGTTAATCAAATGAATACTGTTTCTCTCAATTGCTGCTAATTATGAAACTCTGTTTCCTGAAGCTAAGGCTATGAGAAACAAGGCTTTTAGAAATATATCATGAGCTGAAGTCTTTGGCGAACAGAATCTTTGAGATTGAAGAGATTCCAATGCATGATTTATAGACCACTTAGGATATTTCTTGATTTGTGGAGGAGCGTATAGAAACTGTGATTTTGCTAAAAGCTTGAATTCTTTATCTGCGAAATTTATTTTAAAGGCAGTTTCAAGCGGTAATGATAATGAGTGTCTGTAGCTCAAAATAGTTCTTGGTTGTAATTTCTTCGTATGTTGAAGATAATGCAAAAATGACAAGACATGTTTCTTTGTAAGAAAAGTAACTTCCGGTGGAAGCCATTCCTTGAAAGCCTTCCAAGCAGATTGAGCTTGCCTGTGAAATGACGGCCTGTAAGCAGCTACCAGAGCGTCTGCCACGCTCCTCTCGTGAGTGAGTCTGTAAATGTGATTCAGAAATTGAATGCGGTCCATCGTTCGTAGGCGGAAGAGGCGTTTCTGATAACGCAACCCTGAACTGTTTGCTCTAGCTGGCTTAGAATGTGGAGATGCGTTCGAGGTAACAGGATCTTCTGATCCCTGAACCCCTAGGGGGGTGAGGGGGGTAGAGGTAGTAGAATACATATAGTAAATACAGTATGGGCCACAAAAATGTTTCCTCTTTTTCAAATACTTATAAATCGTTAACCAATAGACGGAAAAACTGTACCTTGGTCTCTTTTTCACCGCCTCTTATTGTACTATTAACTGGTAAAAGCTATTTTTAACTGATGGACATAGTTTAAGAACAGGTAAGCGAAGAGTGAGGGTGACTATTTTTGTCATTGCGCGAAGGTAATTCTTAGAGCTAACTCTGTTATTTTACTTACTAAAAGGCAGTGAATAAAAAAGGATGATGGAAAAAGCACATTAAATTTTTACTTCAACGATGAAAAAATGCATGTGTGAACACATTTTAGGAAGAGCTTTTTTCGGCGCTGTTAAAAATGCAAGTGTGAAGCGAGCCTTAACCATGCAATGAACTAGCGAAGAACGAATATCAAAATGTAACTGAAGTTGTTCTATTTCCAAATAGTTTCTAAGGAAGAAGTGTAAACACCTTGTATTAAAATGTCTACCATTATTATTACTTTTCTTTTTTATTCTCTGCCTTTTAGTAAGTAAAATCACAGAGTTAGCTCTAAGAATAACCTTTGCGCAATGACAAAAATAGTCACCCTCACTCTTTGCTTACCTGTTCTTAAACTATGTCCATCAGTTAAAAAAAGTTTTTACCAGTTAATAGTACAATAAGAGTTTTTTGTCTATTGGTTAACGATTTATAAGCAATTGAAAAAGAGGAAACATTTTTATGGCCCATACTGAATATGCCGAAGTAAGAAGAGGGACTTACACACCAGCCACGTCTTGCCATTGTGACTGGTGGCATGAATCTGAAGAGCTAAAAGAGACTCACCTCTTAATATAGCTACTCAGAAACGAAAATATTCATTTGTCAATCTACAAATAAATTTGGTTCATCGAAAGGATAATAAACTTTAGTCTTGCGAAAGAAACTTTCATTTTACGAAAGAAAACTTGTATATTATGCTATTATAGGTGGGAATCTATAATCGCGTTAAGTTCTTCTCAATGTTGTCTTCTATAATTAGGGTTAGTGAAAAGGCCTTAATTTTAGCTTATTCTATGTTTCAGGTTAGGACAGGACATGAAGGGGTATAGAGACAAGGGATATAGAGGATGCAGACAAGGTAAGTAGCAGGTAAGTAGTTAGCACAGTTTTAGTTAAACATAAGAGTCAAACTTAGAGTAGAGTTAGAGTTAGAGGGTGTGAGGAACAATAACCCAGGGAAAGAAAAGAAATAAATAAAAATAATAATAAGCACAAAGTAAAACAAAACATAATTAAAGCAGAGAATAAAGCATAATGAAATAAAGATACAAATAAACAAATATAAGCAAAGAAATCATAAATAAGAAAAAATATAAGCAATATAATCAAACAATAACTCACACAGATGAATAAGGAGACAGTGTTAAGGGAAGGCTTTGGTTTGGTTTATATTAGAGATTTTTAGTACATATTTACGTTATTGTTAATTGTTATTAGTTGATCTGAAATTACAAAGGAAATTATAATACAGCACAGGTTTATCTTAGTTAAGCCTTCACGGTTACAATGCCACCAGTATGAGACTACTAGCCAAGACATCACCCTTCTCAGACACACTGCTACTTCTAAGGCTAAATGAGGGACTGTCTTCCAGCGAAGAAGAGATATAAAAGATATTTTATTATTTGCATCGTAACTGCTGATCAAATTTAAGATACGTTTATTCTTATCCCTGTATTTTCTTTTTTGATAGATTTTATCACTTTGAGGATGTAGTTGAAATTTAGCAATAGCTTGATTTTCTTCTCTATTTAAATTTAAAGCATCAATGAAAAACCAAAAATTTGGATGAATTATACTTATCGAACCATTTAAAATATAATTATTAGTAAAAGTGTATTAATTTTATTTGTAATTATCAATATATTATGAGGTAAAAGTGCATTATACCAATCGCTTAGTTTGTTGAAAAAAAATAGTAGCTACCCTTTAAATAATACACTTCCACTAAGTATAATTATTTTTTAAATTATATCTCTTATTTTCAATCGGCAATGAATTGTCCGGGGACGAATTGTCCAGGTGATGAATTGTCCAGGCGACGAATTGTCCAGGCAACGAATTGTCCAGGCAACGAATTGTCCAGGCGATGAATTGTCCGGCAATGAATTGTCGGGGACGAATTGTCCGGGGACGAATTGTCCGGGGACGAATTGTCCGGGGACGAATTATTGCTCATTTGAATATATTCAGAAGATGATCATCATACCCTATTGTGATTGAGATCTGTAGCAACTTTTGATGTAGCTCTAGGTACACTATGAAATAAAAAGAAATTGAGTTAGAAACACCTAGGAGAGAATTTTTAGAAGATTTTTTGGAGAATTTCAGAGTTCATCTATAATACAAATTGGTAAAAGGAAAAAGTAATAAATGTACTCACTTCAAATTTTGTGTGTCTGTGCATTAGAATTAATTTCAGTTATTAATTTGTTGACTTTTCTGGAAAGAAAATGATAGTAATATGAAATAATTGGATCAGGAAGTACATTTGCTATTTAGTGATCATTCAGATTAAATTATAATATAATTGATATAACTTTAATGTCATATTTTTTATATTCAGTGTTTTGAGATGAGGATTATAAAACATACCTTATTATATTTTCATTTGAAGTAGACCTCAAATAATTAATAAAAATCAATGAAGATGTTATAGAGACTAACAAAAGGAAAAAAAAATGTTCTTCACTTACTTACGAGTACTGAGGTTGGACACCATACCACCGGACTAAATCCCCATCCTTCAAATTCTGCGGGAGCCATTCAGATTGAAATTAGCAACCATAATGAGAGTTTCAAAAAATGTCATTTACGGCAACCTATATAATTATTGGTAACTAAAGTATGATTAGTCAAAAAAATATCAAGTGGAATAATTTCATTTGTATATAGGAATACTAAGCTCACCAGCAGCTTCTGCCCATTTATTCCTTTATCAAGTACATATTCACTGCATTCATTCAACTGCACCTGAAATAACAATATCAGTTAAATGATCTAGCTATGCACATCAATATTGATGAATTATGCTTCAATATGATAAAAAAATACACAATAGCCAATTGGAACTGAAATCATTTCAAATTTAATTATTAAACAAGAATAAAATTAGAGGATAGCTAGTTGAAATATTAATGTTTATTTAATATGAATGAATTTGATAGGGTAGATTTAATAGTTTCTAAAAAATTAAGCTTAGTATTTGATAGCTAGCTATGATTAAAGAGTGTTGAAGTAAAAACTGAAGAATCCAAGATGAACCTTTTTAGTTTAGTTATATATTATAATATTACCATGCTTATTTTTGTTTGGATTCAAAACATAAATAAATAAACAAAATTGGTTTTTATCAAATTTTTTCTAGGAAAAATATGGGTCAAAATGTCTTGCCGCGCTTCCTGACAAAGTATGAAACTTGGGATGTATAACTTATAAGCAGGACTTTACCTGCTGAAAATGAGCAGCCACTTGTTCTACAGTCCATTGTATCACATGACTTCTAATGGGAATCATTGCAAAATACGGGTGAAGATTGAAGAAGTACCTAATGACTATGGTTAAATAATCATCTGCTTCTCAGTTAGCTATGACCATCATTAAAAAATATTGTAGAAGCTAGAAAGAACGTAACAAACAGGTAATAAAGCATATCCTTCCTTGCAATTTTATTGGCAAGTTAATTACAGCTATTTTGAGCCCTTCAATTCAATCAGTTGCAAATGGAGAGAAATATCTCATTTTCTCCTAAGTTTTGTAGAGAAAATTAAGCTTATTCTGAAGATTTCTAGAGCCTGGAGAGACAAATGAGAGTTTATGAGCTCTATTATACTATTGACTAATTTTACTTAGAAAGATGATTTACAATTAAACAACATACCTAAATACTTGAAATTTTAAATTTGAAACTATGAACTCATATGTTGAGAAGCTGGAGGAATTTTCCAGAGTGGACTGTATGACACGTCTCATTCTCATTGTCTCAAAAATAAATATTATTCAAATTTCAATTTACAATGACAGTCACCTTTTTAAGTTTTGTTGATATGTTTGAAAATCAGACAAATGTTTGCTAGCTTTTTCTATTTTTTTAGTGGTTTAGAGTATGTAGCTAGTGTGCCAAACCTAAAAAGAGACAAAGATAGCTAGCAGTAGCTTATTTAAGTAGCCTAGTTTATTAAGTTATTTTTTAAACTTATTAAAGTATTACCTATATTATATAAGACCTAAACTAGTTTTTTTACTACATGAGCGTAAGCATATTACAAAATATCATATCTACCTTTTATTTATAATTTTAAAGGAGGTTAACACTTTTGTTTTTCTCTCTGGAATAACAATTAGCTACATTATAATCTATATGTAGGATTATTTTTTTGTACTATTGAGTATGGAGGCCAATAAGGAAGTCTATATGGTCTTTATTTATAATTTACAATTGTTTATTATTGCAGGAGTTTTCTAAGTGAATAAATGTTAATCCACTTACAAAAACTAATAAAGACTAGAATTGATGGAAAAATATATACACAATGAAATTGAAATATATTATTTTATAGAAGTTATAAAGATATATAGCTACTGATAGATAATATACTGTTACCAACTTTCCGTACAGTATTATAAAGAGTTTGATAATTTACAAGATTTATGTGGAGTGTATAAAGCCTTTCTCACTTACTCACTACAATCTTAGTCAGTCTACAGACTACAGTAACCATGTTATAGAGTATGTCATTCAGTTAAAGCCAATTAATTGGCTTACATTCAAAATGGTCAAAACTCAGATATGTGATATGTCTAATTGGCCCACTCTTGAGTCTGAAAAGAATGATAAGATTTGTGGACTAATCTGTGGCCCAGGTAATAAAGTTGCCATTTTAATGGCGAGTTTGTGACAGTTATATTGAGCACGTCATTTGCAAATGGCGAGAAATATCTAATTTTTTCCTATGCTTACAATGTTATTTTCATAATAATATTTTGGAGAGAATTTATTATTTATGATAATTTTATCGTTTTGGAGAGACAAATGGATGGTTTATGAGACATACTATTTTACTTGGCCAGTGGCCAAGTCCTAAAATTTGAGCCAATCCAATAGGCTCATTTTCTGAAGATTTTAAGCCAAAATTAACATAGGATTTGGAGCCAGAATTGCCCCAAAAATTAAATATCTGATCGCAACCAATCGCAGTTTTAACTTTTATGAGGATGCCGATCCTGGCCTGGCACCTGCAGGAACTGGTAAAGTGTTCTCCAAGAAATCTCTATTTTGGCTTCTGTTCTCAGTAAATTACTAAAATACATGTAAGCATAGGAGGAAATTAAGGATTGTTCGCACAGAAAATGTTAAAAATGTACCATATTCTGCAGACTGGCTGGCACAGTGCCCCAGGGCCCAGTCCGGCCAAGTAAAATTGTATGTCTCATAACTCACCATTTGTCTCTCCAGCTCTTTCAAAATTCAACAAATTCTCTCCAAAATGATCAAATTATCATTAATTCTCTCCATTGTAGCATAGGAGAAAAATAGAAAATACTCGCCATTTGCAATTAAAGGGCTCAAAATAACTGTCACAAACTCGCCATTAAAATGGCGAGTTTGGACATGCTTTATTACTTGGCAGTCCGGCAGTCCCAGAGCCAGTCTGCCAAGCCAGTCTGTATTTCATGGTTAATTCCACCGACTTGTCGGTGGAATTTTTCCCCCTTTGAAGATAGTATTCTAGCAAAGACTCAAAGTCGGTGGAATTTTTGCTATTTATTCCTATGTTACCATTAATTTTGGGTGGGAAAATTTAGAAAATGCTTGTGGATCAGCCAAATTATTGAAATATTATGGTGGATTTTTTTTAGCTTTTAGAAAAAGTCAGTGGGTTTCTGTGCACCAAATACAGACTGGCTGCCAAGTAATAAAGCATGTCCAAACTCGCCATTTTAATGGCGAGTTTTATGACAGTTATTTTGAGCTCTTCAATTGCAAATGGCGAGTTTTATCTATTTTTCTCCTATGCTACAATGTTATTTTGGAGAGATTTTAATTTTATGAAAATTTGATCATTTTGGAGAGAATTTGTTGAATTTTAGAGAGAGCTGGAGAGACAAATGGCAAGTTTACGAGACATACTATTTTATTTGGCCAGGTCTGCAGAATATGGAACATTTTCCAAGACTCTCTGCGGAGTTTTTGATTGAAATTTGAATTTTAGAGATTTGAGATCTCTGCGGAGATCTTTAATTAATTCCTACCTATGTTACAAATAATTTAGCTGCGGGAGATTCTGAATCTGCTGCTGAGAGTCAGAGAGTAGCTCTCTCTCAAATTAAAGTTTCTGCGGCGGAAGAAGAGACAGATTCTACCCAGCCAGGTAATGAAGCATGTCCAAACTCGCCATTTTAATGCAAGTTTTGG